>JAAXOA010002709.1:0-12685 GCA_036561885.1 Salina celebensis
ATCGATTACGGTTTTACGTTTGATTTGCCCTGAGGACGAAGAAAAAGGTTTGGGCATTTAAACATCAGTAAATAAAATGATTATTCGACTTGAAATCACCCTTGTTTGATCGGCGATTCATCAGAAAACGGAACACAACTGGGTATCTACGCAGCAATATCAAACTTGTCAAGAGTACACCAGAGAAAATCAGGCGACAGGAATAGGTATGAGGATAATACGGAACTAAAAGGTCTTCTCGGACTGACACATATTCCTCAATTATACTTTGAGAAAAAAGTCAGCGGGAGTAAGAGGGAAAACGGGAATTCATTAGATCTTAACAAAAGATCCATTTTGCGTGCAATGATGCCTGAGGTCTATCCCCATTGATTTATATGAATCTGAATGGTGAACCTCTGACACTCGTTACGAGAGCATTATGCAAATAAAAATATTAAGCGCTCATTATACAGTTCGGTTTGATCATCAGTAAAATGGATAGTCTACAGTTATTGGCGATTGTCTGCGTAAACCTGAACAGAAAAGTATTCATTTAAAATGTCTTCCCCGTCACCGTCGTTAACATGCAGGGTGTGTTTGTGTGAAAAGGCAAGTTATTGTAATCTTTTAATGGGATGAGAACATGAGAAACAACGGGAGTTTAATCGTTTCACTATGAATGTCTTCGAAGTATTGAAGTGACGCCCTGTTAGGAAAACGGAACATGTATTGCGCAAATGAAAACTGGACTGAACGCGACAAGTCATTTTCTAGGAAGTTTACCAAACAATTTAAAATGTCCACTCGTGCAGTTTTAAGATGTTTACCGCAGCTAGAGTCACGTCTTATAGTTGCAGTTGCCATACATTACAAAAAGATGAACTGTTATGAAAACATCCCAGGAACACCCACGGAAAGCTTAAGGTTAATCAGATAGGAAAATGACACACTGAAATCCGGAAGAAGAATGCAATATGAGATTTCGGTAATATCAACATGCACATAACGGTTAACGGGGAAATGCAAAAACTATTTCTGTTGTTTTCCTACTCCAAATAGAGATGTGCCACCAGTGACTTGATTCTTGAATGTTGTCATTATTCAAATGCCAATGTCGATGCGCTCAATGTGATAATCTGAGTTGATTATGGAAGCTTGTAACAAAAATGACCTGTCGTTCACAGCAGGCCCGCACTGTTGTTTGAAGACATTTTTAATCTCGGATTTTACGGTTTAAAGAATGCAATCATGCTGACTAAGCAACGCAAGATGAAAATTTATTTCTCCGCTATTTGGCCCCAGCAAGTTGTAATAGATATGCATATTGACGAATGGAATGAAAACGGGAAAACTCTTGTCAAAAGTAGAGCTATGAAACTGATTTTAATCACGCAAGTTGCAATCAAATTTTGTTTTGGAAGTGGAATAATGATAGTATTACCGTAGGATAATAATAGGTAGAGAGTAACAAGGAAAACTATTAGAACGAAAAAATGACAAGTCAACGAACAGACCAAGTTTACTTGGATATGAAAGTTAGTTTTGATGGGCTTCAATGGCAGATGATGATGAGGTGAGATATGGCGAGATAAATTCAGTCATTCAAAGATGGGCAATGTCAATGTTTGGCATGGCANGATGATGATGAGGTGAGATATGGCGAGTTAAATTCAGTCATTCAAAGATGGGCAATGTCAATGTTTGGCATGGCAATAACAGTAAAAAAGCATATTATACTTGACCAGATGAAAAGTAGGGTTTGACAATCAGCAAGCAAACAACGGAGTGAACTTACATGAAGGTCTTGTCAGGATGCGAAGGAAGAGTTCCGTTAGCACTATTATTGGCTTGCATGAAGAACGCTTGTGGATATCTCTATTGACTAGAGATATTAGATAGTTTATACAGGATAATGGTCTCCTTGTCTCGTATAAAAAGCACTTTACACGAAAAAACGCGGCAAACACTTACACTACCTAATTACATAAACTCTATCTCTTAAAAGATTTATTTTATCTGTTCATTTGATTGCGAAAATGCTCATGTGTACATCTTCATTCTCACGAGACCCTAAAAACCTTTTCCTTCCAAACGAATATCGCAAATCAGACAATACGTCGCTACGCGACGGTTTAGTTCTGTTTATACAACGACTTTTTAGCTTTTAGCTATCAAGCCGCACAGGGGCAGAGGTAACGGTGCTCTTGCTGTATTGAAGCATCCACTTGGCAAAAAGTGGTATGGATAAGTTTATTTGAAAATTTACTTCCGGACATCAACTCTGGGGATCGATGATCGAATAATGAAACGTTACAAAAGTTACAACATACACAGAAAACAATAGTTCAATATAGTTTGACTGTTTACAAACCACTGTTGTGCGCGCGATACATAAGTTGTCACCTAAAGGCTATATTTTTCTATATGGAAGTCAACACAGCAAAATGAGAGTTGTGCTTGGGCGTATGAATTTGATTATTAGGAAAGGCGGTTTCAAAAAATGACCGGTTGTACAGTGACCAACAAGTGAAAAGGCACTAAAAACTGGCTTGGTTAGTTATTTTGAACATAGAAAAACTTTCCCATTCGATACTGTTACTATGACTGGTTGTGACAACGACAAGACAACAGTAATCTGCATTTGTAAGCCGTAGCCTACTAAACTAATCGCAAGCACTCAAAGATGAGATGTGCTGCATGTCAACTTAGCCTGTTTGACTTGTCCGCTAATGAAATCACCTACTGTTTTGCACCTCAGCGCAACACATGCTTTCACCTGAATCTGGTTCGTAGTATTTTAGTGAAATGAATAGCAGGAAAATTCCACTCACATGTCACAAAAACGAAATCATCTACAAAAGTTGGAGGTTCTATGTGAATAGATATGGCTTGAATTTGTTAAACAGTATTTTTAGAAGGCTTCTTATGTTTATATTACGTGCGTAACGCGCAAAAAACACTATCACTTCATAAATGTTTTTCACGTGTTGATACAAGCGAGGCTATCATGGGAGTAAATTATCGTCAGCGGTATACTTTTGGACATTAAACAGTTGGTACAATGTTCACCTCCGCGTGATGTATGCGCATAGAATAATATTCTGTTAAAGAGAAAATTAGCAGACAGGCACTAGACTAAAGTAACCTTGATTTCTGAAAACAGGATGAATTACAAGCTCGATCGACATGGCTTTGGCTATAACAAGCTTAAGTTTGATTTTCCAGCTCACAGAGATAACCGTAGTCCTCAAAGAGTTGTAAACTAATTCGTAATTCACTCATCTTGAAACAAAGTCCATAAAACCCTGGAGTAAGCGAGGATATCAAGGATTTTCTGTTAATTGATTGGAACAGATGCTTCTTCAAAATTATCAAGGAGATAATGTTTCTGACAATGTGTACACACTCTGACAGTCATTCCCTTTTTCCTTCGAAATGGGTGCTAGGTGAAACTAGGAGAATCTTCCTCAAATGTGATTTCTATTCTTCTTTTTGGGTGAAATTCTAGTGCAGCGTCCATGAGTGGAAAACGAACAAGAGCCAAATGAGTACTAGACTGGAGGCTGATAAATGCATGCCACTAAATATCAACATGATGATCATCAACTTACATTCTTCTTCGTACAGAGACGCTCGGGAAACTTTTACTGGACCCAAGAATACGAGCAGTTCAAAAACCAGTAGCATCTTTCTCTAGTTTCTTTGTATGTTTTTGCTTCGTAGCTGAAGTGTATGGAAAAAGCGACAAAGCTGTTAGCTATAAAATGAACAAGGAGATAAAAAAGACATGATGGTTTCGAGAGCAACAAATTGTAACTTTTCCTCAGTCTATTAGCACATTATATACGTGATGATGTTGATGTTTACTAGATTTCTACATTGGGGTGACATGAGACAAACTTGTAGCAATGTTTACATAACACCATATCCTGATTTGATCTTGTACCGTCCAGCTTTTCTCGTGTTATGTACAGAAAACTTTAGACATTAGATATTACTATGAAGGCAGTAATTATATTATAGTTCCCAGTACATTTGCTTATGTTTTACTATCTAAAACGTGATCTCATGGCTTGTGAAGTGCGAAAATCATGAGAAAAAAAGGCTCATGGTGTAACGTTGGTGACGAGAAGTGCGTAACATAACACATGATGAGCGTTAATTTGTTGTAACTATGGTTATAACGAGAAAATTTATTTTCTTACATTCAACCGAACTTTCATGTGCGTACATATTGTTAGATTAGAAGATTTCCCTTAGCGGGATGAAGCTATAACCATGAGTTTCACGTTATGCATCTTTCAAGAGAAAGTGCGACATTGGACAACGCATTCGGGCCAAATATTAAACTATGCAATATCCTTCAATCGCAACCTTAACATTAAGCTTTTAGCGCTCATAAGGTTTGTGGCTCCATTACGTTAAATGGGCAGTCGTTACAAATTGTGCATGCACGTATTATTCCGGCCATATTCTAGCTGTAATACTATGTATACATATGCCATAATATGTAGTACATTATGGTTATTATAAGTTATATTTTACGATACAACAATAAATTCAGTAACTAAATTTCCCATTACACATTAGCAAAGTGATTCTCAAGGTCAACCTCATGCAAATCCGTAAGATAAAGTCAGTCTTTCTAGGTTACAAGAGCCACTGCATTATAAAGTGACATATCCTACTATATTACAAGCAAATGCGGCAAACAATTTCTTAAAGGGAAAGACCATGTTCCCCCAAGGGAACATGGGTTAAAATTGGTATTTTATAACTTGAGCTGGCATTAGTAAAGGCTTAATATTTTTACTTTGCTTCTTCACTAAACTGACACTATACTTGTAAAGTAAGCTTAACTCCCGCTCCAATCTTTCCCCATGTCCACGTTGTTCCAATGTTCCATGTGACAGTATGTATTCAGTAACTAAAATGTAACCATATGCGCCTATAGAAATGAATAGGTCTTTGAATAAATTATGATCCCATAGTAACAAAATCTTTATCTCATCAGTTTGTGATGGAAAAATATAGGCTGAAATATTCTCTTCTATGTATGTTTATCAGTATTATGGGCTCCTCTTGCTTGTAAGTAGTTGTGAGATACAGTAAAATCTATACATCTGAAAATAATGAAGTATTTTAATGATATCCGCACTCCCA
This sequence comes from Salina celebensis, assembly GCA_036561885.1. Lineage (NCBI taxonomy): Eukaryota > Metazoa > Arthropoda > Collembola > Entomobryomorpha > Paronellidae > Salina > Salina celebensis. The sequence continues at coordinate 5,146 of JAAXOA010002709.1, forward strand.
AGATAAGTTCTGGATATTTGATTTAGAGAGCATAATAGCATAACTGTGAATGGCTCTCTTGGAACAGATTGCATTCAAAATCATAAATCTTTAGCTCAAGCAGAAGGCTTCCGTCAGTTTTGCGGATCGGAGTAAGTGAATGCTCAGATCTGTGTGATGTTTGCTTCTTCTCAGCCACAAAATATGTATTCCTTGATATTTCCACGTGGCAGGAAGTGGAAACCTTTTAATGGCCATTCATTGACACATTCCATTCTGATTCATATGTATTGTAATTGTAACCCTTTCTCTGAATCACAAAAACCTTAGGATGTATGTGTCTTTTTTTAGATTTTAACAGCCTAAATTTCAGGTATTTTGTTGTGGACATTCATACAACAAATAATTTTTTTAGCAAAAAGTTCTGGAATACACATGGACCAAGAATGAATTGATCTTCCTTCGTCCATGTGGAATACAAACGAAGCCGAGTTAGCAAAATCCTCGTGGAAGCCATATAAGTACCCATTAAAAATGCTTTACAAGAGTCACATTATGACCCATACGTTACAAACTATACCATTGGTTTTAATATCTAAAATTCACACGAAAAGACAAATTTAATTCAATCCGGAAATTCGGCAGGGAAAATGAAGGTTTAGTAAATGTGTTACATGATCAATCGAGAAACTAAAATCACAAAAGATTAAAAATACTAGTGATCAATCGTGTGACAGAAAAGGGCACGTCTAGAGCTTAAATGAAGAAGAATTGTTGTTTATATTGAGAACTTTTACTTAATAATGAGGAGCAAAGTAAAATATCCTCTAATAAGATCCAGCTCAATCAACTAGGAGGGGACTAGAGGGCAGGCGACACATTTAGAGTATGATAGGTCACAAACAAAACCGCTTCTCCATTGATATACAATATCGTATCAATAGAAAAGAGTCTATTTGAGCTCACATGAGTAATAAATGAGAAGAGAAACAAAAAGCATTAACCAGAGTGGAAAAGGATGAGAAAACGAGGAAGCCCACAAAACGAACATGAAAGGGGAAAAGATACAACACCAAGAAAACGGGAAGAACTTGCACTTTTATCTTGGGAGAATATTACCCTAAAGGAGCATTATTAGCGTAACTTGTGAGGTACTTAAGCCCTTAAAAATGGCTTGGAGACAAGTGGTCTTTATGTTCATGATGAAGGGAGTCAGCGAGATTTCAAGAGAAAGGAAAGAGGTGACAAAGTGAGCAAATAAAAGCATTTATGTCTCTTGAGTATGTATTAAGTCTATCTATAGTGCTTAGTTTTCTTAGACTTAGAGAAAGAAGTAGCATTAAAATAAGTCGTGTAAAAATTACCAACAGCGAGTATGAGCTGAACAAAGCCAAAACCACATGGTCGTGGGAACAACACCATCGGCTTCCAGAGACTGGTTCATTTTCAAATGTTTAAAGAGGAAAAGGAAAGAGCCAAGATGACAAAAACGAGGAGAAACTTGTGTTTCTTTAAAATCTGTAAAAGAAGATCCCAGATACATGAATTCTGGGTTTTGCGCAAAAAGCAAAAGATGGTTGACAACTTTGCGGGTATTTTCTTGTCAAAGGGGTTGATGAGTTTTGGCTCTCAGAAAGTATCATTTTAAGGGTCTAATGAGCTCCATCCATATTGTGGATACTTCTCGTAGTGAAATTCTGCATGGTTAAGTAAGCTTTAGAGTTCGAGCTTGTTGTGACTCGGGGAAAGTGAAACCGATAAGAAAATTAATTCATTAGCTCTAAAAAGGATCTTTTCAGCCCAAAATATCGACTATTTGGTTTGGGCAAATTTAGATTGGTCCTACCACAGGATTCTACGACAAAAGCATACACATGACCTTTTTAGTTCTTACTAAAGGATGGTTGAATCTCATCGTAGAAAGAAACTGGCTTACACATTCCTTCAGCTGGACAATCAAAATAAACCATGGTAATGTGATAAATGAGCATTGCGTTAAAGCATTAAAATAGATGAGAAGTGTATAGAAAGATGCACGTCATCGCTGTACCGAATTTGGTGAAAATCGGGGAAAGTGAAACCGATAAGAAAATTAATTCATTAGCTCTAAAAAGGATCTTTTCAGCCCAAAATATCGACTATTTGGTTTGGGCAAGTTTTAGATTGGTCCTACCACAGGATTCTACGACAAAAGCATACACATGACCTTTTTAATTCTTACTAAAGGATGGTTGAATCTCATCGTACAAAGAAACTGGCTTACACATTCCTTCAGCTGGACAATCAAAATAAAGGCAGATAATTCATGTTATGCATAATAGATTTTTCGATCTCCGAACGTGTGTACATGTATGAAGATTACACCTGAATAAATGGACCGAGAATGTGAATCAGATTATTCTATTTATTCGGTATTCTTGTAAGTTGTAATTGTATTATGAGAATGTATGTATATTGACTTTTGGAATGGGACTGGTTGGTGTACAAGTCTCATCGATGCCTTCTAATCATTTATAAGCTTGAATTCATTCACGAGACGAATCGTGACCAAATTCCCATGACTGTTCTCGTTTCCAGTTAGTTATGGTAAGACATTTATATACATTTTAAAAACTTTTAAATGGAGCTTCATTTTCCACCTGCATTACGATACCATACTATGTAATCTATGTACGTACATGCTTATATATTTTTATATGACACAATGACATAATCAAAACCAGGAAGAACAATGTCCAGTTGCATAAGACTTTATTTTGATGTATTGCGTGTGGTGGTTTTCGCTTCATTTCACCCGCTCAGTATCCACTTTTACTGTCTGTACTTACAATTTTGTTTTGTCGAAGTAAGAAAACAAGCAGCAAGTTCAATGAGTGGCGGAGCTTCAAAAAGTTTAAATTAGTCAAAAATAAGTATGTACATTGTTAATACTTCCTTTTTTCGTTCAAATAGTTCAGTTGTCACATACCAGGCGAGTAAATATACTGAATATTATAGTAACGTCAGATTATACCCAGGAAGAAACCATCACAATTTGTTGAGTTTTTACCCACCCAAAACTACACTTAAACCCCTGAGTTCTGAGTTAACGTTGGCATTCACGATTACGCATTTTTTCGTAGAAATATCTTTGCGTTTGTGTGATTTTAATTATCTTACGCAATACATAACTACCAGGTATAATTTTTTTACGACCAACCATATTTATCGAAAGTAAGTGTGAATGAAACGTTATTCTTTGAAAAACATCTTTGTAGCTGGTTGTCATAATAAGTATGAAAGCTCTCTCCTAATATGGCTGTGGGATGGCAGGCTACTTCAAAACGAACATTGTCCTGGTATTTTTTATGTTAGCACGGATTGGCAATAGTTCTTCGATCTTTACACCACTGAATTGACATAATAGTTGACTATTTTATGGCTACATTTAATACACGCCAGCAGGGGTACAGAAACGCAGTGGCGACCAACCAGGCCTATAACGAAATTAATTACCTTTCACATCTCTTTAGATAATGCAGGTAATTTTAATAAGCTATCAATACAAAGTACCCAATCGAATAATCTTGTCACGGTTCCTTTCTATAAATTTTATTGGCTATATTTTGATTACTTCAAATAATACGTTTTTCGCGTATAATAAGTAGATTCCGTTGGACAATGATAGCCCATCAATAGAAACTGATTTTCACTCTCTTGATTGATACAGACAGACAGAATTGGGAAATTATTATTTCGAGTGGATATTATCTATTATGGATCACCAATCAAGCAAAAACTCGCAAAGAGTTAATTTGAGATAGGTAAGAGAGTGACTGATCAAATTTCTTAAGATATTGACATATCGCATTGATAAAACGGAATTCAAAATCAGCAGCGGATCGCTTCAACTTGTACAGGTACAAACAGAAGAACAGAGGAGTAATAATATTATGTTCTTAAGAACAAAATAGTCAGCAGTCATAGGTATAGGTATATCAATGAGCGCAAAAAGTTCCATGTGCAGAAAAAACCAATAAGAAAACCGGTACATATGCAAGTTTTTTTAGCTTCATCATTTTGACACATATTTTACCTACACGGACAAAGCAATCCTTGCATATAACTTGCGTACGTACATCAAGTAACCCAAATTTGCGCTTCAAAACAATGAGTGGACAAGCTATTAAAATACTATTTTGTGTCGTGTTTGTTACCGGATACTAATAATGATTATCTGCCAAAACTTTCTTGTGTAATACTTTTCTTTCTTGTTCACACTTGTGCCAAAATTATCCTATTGCTGACTGTATTGTAACTACTCCTGACTTATTTGGTAAATCTTCCTTGAGTTCATTTATGTTTAAAGCTAATGGGTTGAAAATATTTGTTGTTTTCAAATCGTAAAAGATGCTTCTTCTGACGCATTAGAAACTGGTGTATTTTCAAATATCGTACATAACCAGAAGTCATCAGTTTTGAACATTGATTAGATCCCTGGCAAACAAATGTTGGAATGCATATTGGGTGCAATGCATTCTTCAAAGTGGCAAAACGCGTCGAAGAAAAGATGAAATGGGTCAGTAGCAGAGCCAGGGCTACCAATCCATAATTACCTATTAGATAATTTAATTATTATCCGTTATTTCTATCTTGTGACCTCTGCGTTGTTATCAATGCTAGGAGCATATGAGCCTTGACCAAACCTTGTCTCATCCGCCAAATGTTATCAGGATGAACATCACAGGGAAACTGTATATTTCAAAATAGGCAAGTGGATGATTCATAACACATAAAAGTTGAATTCTGTATCTATTCAGTTCATAAAGTGTGATATGTAGGGCGTCACAACTGCTATGACGATAAGCGCAAACAAAAGCATTATCATAATGGAATCTACCTTGCATGAATTTTGAGCAATATGGTTGGGGCACTGAGCAACTCAGATGATATAATTTTAAAATTAACTGTTCGCATTACGTATTTGTGCTATTTTCGAAGGAGCAAAAAATGCTACGTTTGGTTGAATTTGAGCGAACGAGCCTCAAAAGAATTTTTCGCAAAAAACCTTATACTTAAAATGAATTGAAACATCAGAGGTAACATGTTTAACAATGTATGCCGCATACCACAACATGTAGAAAGAACCAAAAACTGCACTAAACGGAAAAGAAGAGGAAGTGAATTGTGTAAGAAGATATAGGATATAAGATCTCAAAAGCTGTTTAGCAACAGCTCGTAGGCATAAATTTCATTGTCTTGCAGGACAACAAGTTGATCTTTGTTTTCAAAGCATTTTACGTCAATTAATTCTCAAATCAAAAGTGCAAAACTACGGCCACCTGTGTATAACAGCCAACTCGTAAACAAACTGTTACGTAGCCGTCATTGTGCGATGTGTATGCGTTTTCCTAAGAGCCCCAATGTGTATGGAATTTCGGCTAACTCTTTTCTAATAAACCATTTTTAGCTCACAGACATGGTTTGAAAAGTTACGTAGGTACAAACAATTTCATTTTCAAGACATTACCTAAGGTGAGCTTTGGTTCAGGCAAGCTGACCTGTACGTGTTCGAGAATGACTAAAATGAGTAATTCGCATATTTGATTAAAAGGAACGTACAAGCATGCAAAATGTGCATCTCATCATCATAATACACCCTACGAACTACAAATTGACGTGTGGAGATTAATGAGACCGGAAAGATCGAAACTTCCCCTTCTATTTTTGCTCTTATACAGCAAGTGCCTGTAACAAAAAAAAATCCATTGTTTCTTTTTTTGGTTTATGAGTTTGAAACTGATATTGTGGTTTGTGGCATTTTAAATTTTGGTATGACTGCTTCAACTACTTTTGTTTTTATATATAGGTGCGGTAGGTAATGAAAACTTGTTATGCAACAACCACAAGTGTATTCTGATTAAACAATGTACTATAAGAATTCAAATACATATAAGTAGATGGCCCATGGCCCATCAATGAGCTGCCTGTGGGCCTGATATTAAAAATGATACGTCGAATGTTGCATGTATGTATGTAACTGTGACATATAAACGGTTACAACGTTGGCAACAAGAGATGATGGGCTTGATGCGTATAACTGCCACCTTCATCTCTTCCGGTTTAAAGTTCTGGCCGAATGTGGGCTTCAACAATTTGCTCAGAAATCCTTGTATATTTTGTTCAACCAGTATGTTTGGTAAAAGTTCTATTGGTAATTTATGCTAAATTAAATGTTTGAAGTGGTTGTAAGCAGGTAGGCGTATTGCTCGACCACGGATTATTGTATCATTAGGAATTCCGGGTACACTTGTCTTCTATGTCTTCTACCCAGTAGTATGAGATGAGTTCTTGGTGGGACATACAAGGATTGCATATGTACCTCTGGATAATCATTTGTCACTAGAGTGGTTATTTGTTAGTCTTTAAATTATCTACTCAGTAAAGGTATTATTAATACCAAAGCATGGGAAGCTTGGATTCATTTAGGATATAAAAATACTCAGAAAATTACTTGAAGTGAACTACGTAGAAATCTACTTTTGAATGAAAATTCGATTCAAAGTGTTGAAAATTCGCCAGTTTCCATGAGAGAGCCCAAAAGAAGAAATATGTAACTTGAAGCCATCACTTCCGTTCACCTACGAATCTCTAATACCATTATACTATCGTTTTTGACCTATCATATCATATTATATCGAGTGTGGTGTGGATGACTTATGACTTTTTTTATAATGACCTATGTAATATTGAAATATGAATACTGAAAAATTGAATGATCACATTAAAAATCCTAGTTGGTGTGATGTCCAAAGCTATCACGTCACGATCAAATGTATGCAACCAAATGCTAAATCATTTCCTGAAATCCAGTCATTTTTGATAATTCTAAATTTCATTCCAGCCAATCTTGGAATTTCATGGAATACTACATGACAACAAGAACTACTGCAAACCAACTATTTGTGATCTACATCTCAATGGGAAGTTTTGACATCATTTTCACACAGAGAGGCTTAATTACAAAATCTTTGTTTTTGGTCGGTAAGAAAACTGTCGAGCTCACGCCATAGTTTTCGTTGAATATATTTTATTTTACTCAGGTTCAAACGGCCAATCCGAATTTTTAGCAATTGCCATATATATCCACTCAGAGATTATTATTTTCCTATTAAATGAATATGAATTCAAAGTTTGAATGCCATTAAAGCTAACTACTCTAATTTGCGTTTTAAGCACATGACGTGTCGTGAATCGCATTAGTTTGAAAAAAGAAAATATTGATGAAATGACTCTAAACACCGTGAGGTAATGCTGACGCTATCACGTAAAAAGATTCCAAATTGTTAACTGGCTAAACAAAATATCTTGATCAAGATACTTTAGTTATTTTGATGCAGGAACTTAATTACTGAACAGAAGGAATAATATTAATTAACTGGTTTAATAATGTATGTGGAACGATTTTAAATCTGATTCCTGCATAATTTTAATCTTTCAAGCTAAGTGTCCATATTTGCTTCCTAATACCTGATGTATTGTATCATAGTTTTTTACTCACGTAATTTACTTTCGCCTGAAT
>JAAXOA010002710.1:0-12679 GCA_036561885.1 Salina celebensis
TTGCAGTGTATCCTAATATGTTGCTTGCAGCAGCGAACACAGCAGGAACCATTGGTAGCAGATAGATGTTGTTATGCTTATGCAACATTGCTATATACATATGAAATATACATGCATTTTTCTATAAGCTTTTCGGCAATAATATCTACTACTACTAGATACAGCAGTGAAAGTAGGAGCCAGCAAAAAAGGGAGTAGTGGTACACACCAAATAGACACAGCAGACGCAAAACTTTCTTTTTTTTTTGCAGCTCCCTCATAAAAGCTGGGAAATAGTATCCTTTCTTTATAGTCTCTGTTGTACATGAGAACTGAGCAGAGATAGAGAAAGGCTCAGTGAAACCCCATCATATCAACTTGGTAGCTCGTTGATGATGATGATCGTGGTAGTGGTGATGTTTGTTGGTATGCTCCTGTTTTAACGACGGTCCACTTCGCTCCATTCTTTTTCTCCATACAATTATCATAACACCACTAATATTTAAACCGAATTAAGGGACAACTAGACGGCACCTAATTAAAATGCGTTTTTAATTTTTGCGTTGTACTTCAGTGGTAAAATAATATACAGTTATTATTTTATCGCATGGAAAACTACTCCTTTTACGAGGAGTATGTTAAGAATTCTTGCACGAAACTCAACACTACATGTTACTTGTAAGACATGCCCAGTACATATTTCTTTGCTTCTATAAATTTTCACAGTACAAAGTATTAAAGTTAAAACTCCAAGTGAGCTTGACAAGAACGTCGTATGTACAGTATGCATATTATAATGCACACAAGAGAATGGGTATTACAAAAACAGTTGACGTCCTTTATGTTTTTCTTGTACATCTTTTCACATATCTTCGTAGTCCTTTTACCATGTTTTTATTGCCATGCTACTCTCCGTCTTGCACTTTTATGACAAGAAAAAATTTGAATAAATACAGAGAAGGACAGGAGAAATCATGGTGCTCTTTAAACTTACCAACGTCATCATCCTCATCGTCGTCACCAGGGTATTATGATACACCTAAAATACACCACATGAAATATCCATCCCCACTCAAAAATCTAGTTTTTTTCGTGCACATCTAAATGTTGAAAGAGTGTAAAGAAGGGAGCAAGAATAAAATGTGCTCGGTGCCTGCGGCTTTCATAGAGGCACAACGTGAATTATATGCTTCAATCTATGTGAATTGGGCAAGATCGGTAAAAACAGGCCCTGTCTCCGTTATATACTCCAAAGCTACAACCACCGCCGCGAGTATCACATCAAGATGACTAAAATGTACGAAAAGGAACGTGAAAAATATATATACACAGTGAAAAACCTTGCGATCATCACTTGGCTTATAAAGTGGCATTGGTAGTGAAAGATGTATGAAAATAATAATAATAAACGTAAAATCCGAGTTATACAAGAATTTCTTCTTACAACGTATGGCAACCACTACACCTATTCTTTGTATAATTCTCTCTTAGGAAAACTTATTCTAGACTGGAAACTGTATAGTAAACGATAGCCAAGCCATACACTGTACCAGGAAACCAGGAGTAAAACAGTACTCTTCTCTCCTTTTACTCCCGATCCGCTTCTTGTTGCTCACTGAGTGTTAGGGAGTTTTTTTTTGGCAATTCTTGTACTCGAGGAAGGTTAGACCAGTCTACTTTCACAACTCCGCTGGAAAGCTGCACAGTACTCGTTCTTTTTTCAACTGGAGCCATTTGCTCTCTTTGAAACCGTCCACATGCCCTTCCCCACATTATCAAGTCTCTCATTTGCAAAGGAACGAAAAATGAATGTGATCATCACCACCATGTCGTCATTTGTCCCCTCATTGCGCTTCTGAGCGATTCAATTTTGAACGTACGTCAAATCTTAAAAACTCATCATCATCAACAGAAATTCAATCAAGTTCCAAATTTGTAGTTTTTAAAAGGCAGCCTCCCAGCAATCCAATAAACCAAAAAAAAAACACTCCTACCTGTCTCCAACTGAGACTTGACTTTTCAGTGATTTTGGAAAGGAATACTATTACTCTTTTCTTTCTCAAGCAACTTCATGAGAGCTGTGGTAGTTGGGCATATTTCCAGCTTTTCTCATTATCAAAGAAGCAAATCTGCAAGTACACAGTGGGCCACCGACATAGTAATCGTTGATTCAGTGTCAGGTAACGAAAAGAAGGAAATCCTAAATTTGTGCTAAACGTATGGTGCATTATTAAGGTTTCTGTACCAAGCCTGACAGATAAATCTGGTTGGAAGTAGCGTGAGCCAAAACACCAATGTGTGTATAAAAGAAAGTGATTGACTGGTCGTCTTACCTGGTGTAACACAATATAACTCTACCTCACACACACACTGCTGATTTGTTATGGAGGTGACGTGTTTCTAGCCGGTCTATTAATGCATTATGTTTCCATCAAGTTCCAATGTTAACATGCAAGAAAACATGTTTTCGTTTTTCTCAAAGTGTGCTATACGTGCCATTTAATAATCATCATAGCTATCATTATTGTTATGATAAAATAAATTTTTATCAAGCTTGTAAAAACTGAGAATGAGGCAAATTACTCCCCAACTTTTACTTCCATCAAATCCATGAAAGTGAAAGCAAACTGAGGAAACGTGAAGATTTGTCATGAAAATTGTAGCTTATCGTGCGATCCTTAAAGCGCAAAAAATCTGAATGTATGTGTGAAAGTGATTGTGCGTGTGAGGATGCATGACAAACGTGAGTTNGCATGACAAACGTGAGTTGATTATTCGTGTAGATTCTACTTGACAAGACACTATCAGGAACACTTCAGTGAAAACTTGTGTCCTTTGAGCTGTCTCAGTATTTGGCAGACGAAAAAATATTAATTTTTTCTGGCACACTTTAAGTACATAATTGACTGAGATAGTTGCCAGCGAAAAACTGCTTAAAATCTTAAAGAACATCATTCGATATTCGCAGAAGTAGAAGTGAAGATGTTAATAGTTCTGAAATTTGAATGATTATAAAAACCGCTAAGCTACAAAAAACATCTATCCTGTGATTTTAGTTCCTGTGTTATTAGTTTTTCAAGTCGTCGTTTAAACAAAAGAAAACAAATCCGTAGAATCAATGTTTTGGTGTATTTTCAGTTCGCACACGCATCATACAATATAAAATGCATTTAATAAAAGTAGAACTCATACTATCACGTCTTGTACACTGATATATGAAAATAATAAGGGAATAGCGTATATTAAAGATGATTAAAGCTAGTATAGTGTACTAACTATGTTAGATACACAGTTACTTTATTGGAGCTTTTCTCAGATTCAAGTCCGTTCCGTTGTACTCGCCTCGTTCTACTTTTTATCTCTCACTAGCGCAATATTAAATTCTGCTATCAAATAACATGTTATCCCGTGTATCTAGTCAACGACATTGCAGTTTCATATTGGGCAAAAACCATTAAACTCAACAACAATCAAAATATAATTTATTTAAAACAACTTAAAAACGCTACTTTGTACCACCAATGCATCCACAGAATTTAGCAAACTATATACTATATAAAAATTGACTGTATAGTACGACATATATATTGTACTATGTTGATTCTTACATAATGCATGCGAAGTTATGCCAGTTACACGAAGAATAGTTAAGGGAACCGGGAGGTTTCCCGTAGCAATGCTGAATTGGTCGAAACACATTTTAAATAAAAGCATCTCAGTATGACACAACGACATTATAAGAGGTTAACATCTGTTTATACAAGATAAGACACTCGCAAGTCAGTGCGTCAAGTGGTTGACGGGCCTACTTTCGAGGGGACAGTATGTATCAATGCGACAGTGCATCATAATATGAAAAGACTAGTCTGAAAGCTAAGGTAAAACGATTTGGGAAGGGAAACACTCTATTTCAATCAACGAAAATTTCTTTACTTTTTCTTTGGAAAATGACTTGACTCTTACAAAGAGAGAATGAAAAAATGAATGAATTTTCCAATGGGACTAGTAGCACTATTGATACTTTCATCATCACCATCACACCTCGAACAAGAACACACAAGCTATCATTCGTCTTACAAGAGAAGATCGGACAAAACAAATACTCAGAGCTCTGCGTAGACAGTCGTAATCTTGAGGAACCGCAACAGCAACAGTCTCAGCAGAATTTGGGTGGAGCGTCTTGCACAAATGAGTCAACGGCTATTGTGGCTCTAAAAGATGGCGGAAAGTATTTATTGGTAAAATCATTCATAACGGCAGTATTAACAACGCTAGCATTTGTTGAAGGACGCCAACAACATCAACCGGGAGTCCGGTCACTGTCGCCGTCACCTGAAGAAGTGGCATCACCCTCATCATTGTCAGCAGTGATATCATCACTCCTCGTGACAATTTTGGGAATACTTTCACTGTTGCCAGCTACAACAACACTGGTACAGTCATTCTCTTTACCTTACAAACAATCGCAGTCACCACAACTCCCCAAAACGACGACACCAGTAGAAGGGACAGACCCAAGCAGGAGCTGCATCAAAGTTGGCAGTTCAGGAAACACTAATCATCCCAACTGTCATCATCCACTTTTCTCTTGTCTGGTTCTATTCTCTTTAGTGAGCATAAAACATCGCTTGATTGGACGAAGAAAGACAAGACACACTTTCAGAGAACCGGCCACATTCCTTTACAATTCAACTACCAGTGTTGCCATTACTGGTTCCACCGAGCCATCATTCTCTCTTTTTAATTTTTCACCAGAACCTCTAACTAACTCCAATTCTACTTTTATTCGTCTTCGACACAATGATAATAAAGGATTAACCGGAGACCACAGTCTTACTGCTAATAATACAAACAACTCTAAAAGTCAACCGCAATCTGGGTTTAATACAACTCTAGCCATACAAACCACTGGTCATCTTAAAACCACAGTGAAAATGTGCAGTTGATCGGCACACGAGTAAACTATCTCTACTTGTTTTCCCGAACAAAAAAAACACTCATGTATGCTTCTTTCGAAATTGAGCTGTTTACGGAAATAATTTTAATTGGAGAAGAAAATCCAACGTATTACTTGCTACTTTAAAAACCTTGTCTTACTTTTACACTGTAAAAAAACAGGTAAATAAATTCCAGCCTCGGAGTCCGTCCGTCTCATTCTATCTATCTCTCTTCTCTCCTTACTTCAATTCCTCTCCTCCTGGTGTTTCAAGGAACCAACGCCGGCAACATACAAAGAATAGAGTACTCATCGCAAGACGTAATATGTATAATAATTCTTAACATTGAAATTGAAATAATCCGGAAATACTCTGTGAATATGTGGCCAACTGTGTCCCACAAACGAACTTGTTTTTGAGTATGCAAAATTTCGTTGGTTGACCTGGTGAACTGTGAAATCCAATCCGATAAAAAAAAGTCATGAGGATATGTCAGGAATAGCAATAAAATAATTTAAAAGAAACAAAAAATAAATCAACAAGCAGCGAGTAATTGTTGAATCTCTTCAGGTGCTCAATCAGGGATGCAGGTTGTACTGCAATGGATGCTATCCAGTCGTGACTATCTTGCAAAAGACTTGTTTGGTTTACTTCAGCCAATAATAAACGTTGAAAGAAAATTTCAATTGGGGATAACAAGAAATGAAGAAAAGATCATTACGAGACATCATCATCGTTCTATTTTCTGCGCAATACTGACCTCAACATGTCAGTAGATTTACTCTGGTTCATGTTGAACGTTTTCGTCACTCGTGTCATTACAGTGTAAACACCTCCGTTTTTAAACAATTCTTAATAGAAGCGATCGTCTTGAAAGCAATAACGAACGCGCATAAAAATACAAATCTTGTGTCAGCAAAGAAAAAAGTACGACTGAAACATGCGCTTCAATAGGAGTATTGCCGTTTATACAAAAGCAGTTATGCTGTTGGTCCCACCAAGTATGCACATAATTAAATTTTCCTCGGTGTTGGTCGCAAAAATGGATAGATGTTTATGAACACTTATATCCTGTTTGCAAAGCTGACTGTCTGTAAGTATAATTATACTAAAAATATATAATTCCGCATAACAGAACGCAACAAAAAGGTATATTAGAACTGTGCTAAACAATCAGCACTGAAAAGAGAAACCCAATCAGTTGCTAGCACGACACAAGAACAGTTTAGTCGTAGCAGTTAGCATTCATGGGAAACAGTTGTGTGGTCTTGTCATAAGTGATTTTAATGGTGATTTTTGTTTTTCAACTGTATCTCAGTTTCTCCACAGTTTAAAACCTACGAAAAGCGACATTTTTTAAAAAAAATCTCAGTTTTCATTTTATTCTCTCGTGCTGTCTTGAGGAAAAAGTACAAGCTTTATTGCGAAGACAAACCGTAGCGTGTGACATAATGAGAAGACAAGATATTTACTCTATTAGGATTCGCAACTTCAAACAATTTTATTTTAAAAGAAACAGCGTCGTTTAACAACAGTGTCAATTGCTTTTACCAGATAGTTACAGAATAAGAAAAAAAACTCTTCAAAACTTCTCTTTCGCTCTAACTACATCTCTGAATTTCTCGATTTCTTCAAGAATTATCATCGAGGCGAAATCCATTGACATTCAGATTCAGCAACATCGTCATCACCATCATCACTCCAGAATATTCATCATCGCTATCGTCATATTCATCTGCCTTCATCAATTTCATTTTTACTGTTTTTTAAACAAATACATGTAAATCAATCCACCCTTTTTATATATAAAAAAACTATACTTTATATACTAAATATGCTCCTGCTGCTCTCGCTGCTGCTCCATTTTGTTACATTAACAAGAAGTATAACTCTAGTGGACATGCATCGATCATCAAGATAGCCAAGCATAAAACTTTCCGTTTTATACATTGTATGACAGACACTCTTGACTACTTCAAATAACATTGTCACAGATTAATTAAACTATCTTTTTTCACAAAAATAAATAAGTACACAAAAGCTAACGATCTTTGCCCATAATAAGAAAATATTAATAACAAGCATAGTTAATTTCTATTTGCCTTTTCCACCAAACGTAAACAGCAATAATAATACATGTAAAAGCTACTACAATCGTTTTAACTCTTCCGCGTTAATAAGCAAATAAAATTTTCCAATTGTCTTATGTACTTTTTAAAAATCTTATGGCAAAAACGCAGACACGTAGTTAAAAAAATAACATCAGAATAAGTTATACACGCAATGAACAATTATTTTATAAACTAGCCGTCATATTCTTACTTCTGCTGTCGCTGCTTTCTTTATCTCAGCATAATAAACGTAGTGCAAGCCGACAGAGGACAAAAACAGAACAATTTGACCAATCCTGTGCTTTAGTAAATTTCTACGAGGTTTATGTGCAAAAATTAAATGGGACTTACTAACAGCTCACAGGTTTAGTTTGTGACATCAAACATTAAAGTGTTGAATTCACTAAACTCAAACAAAGTGGCAGTGTATATAGATATGATGAATTTGATTGAAAAAAAGAAGTAATTTTTGATTTGGATCTTGCTAAAAAACACAAATAACCCTGCCTATCAAGTTGTGTATCACTTCAACGAGAATCCGTGTTTTTTTCTTCTTCTTTTGTCTCTTGCTCACAACAATCACGTCAAATACGTACGCTCCTATTTGTACAAAGTAGGTTACCACTAAAAATTATCTTCCTCGTTTGTAGGCGAATAGTGACGCTTTATGAGAACAGAAAAAAAAACTGAACTAGTTTCTATTGAAGCTTCGATAAAATGAATATCTTTACGTAACTTTTTGTTTATTTTGTGAAATGAATTCTTCTTGGAGTCCACATTGGAACACTGAAAAAAACAATTTCCTTCCGTTTCGGTTAACACTGGAAGCAAGGAAACATTCACACGCTCTCTGCCTTGGATCTATCTTTCGGTTTTAGGCCTCGTTACTGCTCAAATTCTCTGCGAGTGGGACTAGTGGGAGTGGAAATTAATTTTTTACTCCTCATCCTTTACTTTCTTCCTTGTGCACTTGAAAAACCATGTTTTACTTGGCTCATTCCAAACCAATTTCTCCAGTCTAACTCTGCTTATCAACAAAAGCTTTCAAACTAAAGTTCTCCAATTAGATAAAGAGAAAAAGGAGTGATTGTTTCTCGAACGGTTGTTGTTTTCTTGTCAAATCACTCCAATCAGAAGCACTTTTTTTGTTTGTTTCTAATAATCACCTAGTAAATTGCTTCTCTTCATCAGTATTATATCACTTCTTCTTCATCTCTAGTGATCACAAACAATTTTTGCTACATCACCACCACCGCCGCCGTCCACTTCCTTCCACAACAAACAAAAGAAGAAAAAAAAAACAAGTTTTTTGCCGCTTCCGACTCAATCATTATCATCGTCATCATCATTGGCTGATATTTTTTCTAATTACTTTTTTATCATCCCATTTGGAACAGAAAAGTTCAAGCGCAGTGATACATCCACCACTTTTTCTTAGTTTTACTTATGTTTCTCTACCTCTTTAAAAACACAACCTGTCATTCTCCTTTGACGTGAAGATTTACACAATTTGATTATAAAAGCTAGAGAACAGAAAATAGAAACCATTCCACCCTCCGCGTTGCCAAAAACTTTCTCTTTTTTTTGCCGGAAAATACAGAGAAAAGCGGTCTTTGTATTTAATGAAATTTGTGTAAATGTACAACCTATATTCCTGTTTATCATAACAACGCTATCATCATCGTCTATAAAAGTATAAAAAAATCATCATCCTTCGTATCGACCAATTTTTCTAACCGCAATATTTTAAATTCAAATATCAAAAATCGTTTGCTACTCATCATCATCACCACCACTATCATCATAATCATCTACCCTTCTTTTGGTCGCATTTTGTATTATATATATAAAAAATACAATATTTTCTGTGCTTATTTTGTCAATCGACAAGAAAATACTTGCTTCCTGGCTTATTTTGAACAAAAATGTCTAAGCATTCTAAACATACTGTTAAATACACAACACAGAGTGACGTCCAAATGAATAGTAATTAAAAGAAATAATTAGTGTTGAGCAATTTCTGTAAGTATACCACATCGAATATTTAGACATATGTCAAAATTACAATAGTTTTTCACAGTTTTGCTTTAATTTTACCTGAGCAAAAAACAAGGATAAATATACAGGAAAGAGTCTGAAGGTTTTTCTACTGCGTTTTACATTATTTCTTTCCGCAAACTGGACCTGACAGGAAAAGCATTCAAACTTTAAAAATATCTTAAAGATTAAAGATTTACTCCACAATTAGTTTAAATTCGCTTATGAAAGATACACCATATAAGCTGCGTTAACTTCCAAGAAGTAAAAAAAAAGTATTTTAAATGTACAATTAAAACTAATTCGTTGATTAAGTGGCTAATCTGGAGCCTCCTAATTAAAGAATTGTCCACACAAAAGAAAGACAAGAAACAGTAGATATATTGTTAGTTATGATGTCAGCCTTTTTGCTTTGTTTGACGTGAGAGCAGGAATAACATAGAGACTTGCGTCAATGCTTAACTGTCAAGAATAGAAAATAATCTGTTAGTTTTTGTGGGTCAAAAGGCGAATTATATAAAACGGGTTGTTTATCAATGAAGTTTAGACAATTACTTAAAGGAAATAGTATTTTTGACGAGATACAGTATTACTATATTATAGTATCCGGCATCATGAGCAATTCTTTTGTTAGCGAGTTTCCATCAGAATGGATAGAAGAGAAATAAAACAATACAACGATAGTGGCCATTACGTAATAAAAAAAAAGTGTTAGGAAACGTGATATAGTTGTGAATATGATGTTAAATTGTTAAATTTTTATTTGAGATTTAAATGCAAGCAAATAACGAAAAGCGAATAGGAAACTTGCATTTTACCAAGTAAAAGGTCATGTAGTTTATAATCAGTACTTGATTGAAACCACACGAGATATAAATGCACATGAAATATAGCCAAGTTGATAATCATTTCTTGAAAGATTTTAAGAGAAGCTTACTGGTGCTAATTGTTGTGTTTGAAAGGAACGTTTAAGAAATATTGTTGTTTATACATTATTTACTTGTGGCTTTGAAGATTTAAACAATTTAATACAAAGCAATACGTTAAGTAGCCAAGAAAATTATTATGACGGGGAAAAATTTTACTTGGACAGTTCAAATGGAATTATTAAGCCGTTGTTGATTCTTAAGGAATAGTAATAAGTGATTGTACGTATTGTCAATTAAATATAAATATAAGTGGACTGGAAATTCCTGACATAAAAACACCAAAAAGGGTTTCGTTACTGAATATGGATAAGTATCAACTAGCTACTTTTACTGACTTCTTCGAGGCATTTTTCCAAATCAAAATTGGGAACAAGTGAAGACACTACGTGAAAACAGAGAACTCATTTAGTTTGCTCCTTGGTGACAGCCATTCACAAATTGGATTTCCATATTTTTTTTCGTTGGATCTTGAACACTTTATTGGAAAAAATCTTCCATATGCCTGTTCAAACTTGAAAAATTGGATTGGGAAATAAGTAGGATTTGCCAAAGATTCAGTCTTCTGAAACGAAATAATTAAATACATACTCAATTTACAAAGACTCAGAAGGACAGCCGGAAATCTGCCAGATCAGAAGAATAAAGTAATTTGCGATGTCATTCGGAATGCTGAGATTTTATAGCTAAAAGCAGTAACATAATGTCGACATTAGGACATTAATTGGCCGCTGTATGGACGACAAACAGTGACATTGTTTTTTTCTATTCAGAATCACAATTCGCAATGAATCTGTGGGGAAACAAAGAAACGAGCGGAACAGAAAAAAGACACTTTAGTTAGTGATAAAAAGCAACAACAATAACTGACACGTTGAGGAGGATCTTGGTGGTGATCCCCCTTAGTATCCTGTTTTCTTCGTCGAAACCACCACCACCGCCTCCGCCTCTTTTCACTCTCATTCTCTTCAGCATCCGCTGTTGTGGTGTGTCGAAGTAGACGTGGGCTCCACACAAAATCTGTCAAAATTTCTCGCCTGGATTTTGTCGATAAGTGGGGGGTAGCGCCTTCACATCTCTCTCCCGACGGCCTGGACCAGCCAAGTGCCCTGGGTCTTAGGTCACCGTCCCTCACTCCTTCCCTTACCTCCCATTCGTTGTCTAAGGCAACAAATCGTTCATACAATAAATTCTCCGTTGGTGACCTCACCTCTCCCATTTTACCCTGCCCCCTAGAGCACAACAAGACGGATTTCAGTGGGTAATTACCTTATCGTCAACAAATCCATTTTAATAACAATAAAGTAGAAACGAGTAATGGTGATAGTATAATGTCCATCCAGGCGCGGTAGATTACTTCAAACTCGGTGGTCGACAGGCAGGCAATTTAAACAAACGTTTCGTTGCTCTGTAGTCAAGTTATGCATGGTTATTACTGTTTTTCTACCTCTCACAACTACAATCGAAAGAGAAAGTTGGTTTCGATTTCAATGACTTTTTAGTTATATATAAATACATGAAAATCCATTGGGCTAAAACAAAATGTTTTCCCAGTAAAACTTTACTGTGACGTGGTCATTGCAACTGGCTTGATGCGCATTCACGCTAAGCATAAAGCCATCAATAAGTCTCTTGGAAATATATAAAGTTTTAAAATTTATCATCGTTCTATAAACCTTAAACACTTATGATAGATATGTGTTTCAAATCAGTTTTGATTACATAGATATACTTACACGTAGTGAAAGGTGACGTGAGAAATTGTGAACTATTAACAGCTGTATCTTTTTATAAAGCCATTTGCGAAATAACTTACGCTTTTATGCCCTACACCTCGTTAAATCTCATTCGTTTTGCTTGCTCTGTCAACTATGGCCATTACTAAACGAGTTTAGTGAAACAAACTTTTATGCCGCTTTAGCACGGGTTACAGCACTGTACAGTGTTGGTGACGTGCTTTGTCACCAAGCTAATTCATCCATTTTTTTTAATTGTGTAATGAATCATGATAATGCACCCTAAACAGCAGTTCAGATTTTCCTAATCAGTTTATATTGTTAATAAATTTCCAGGTCTCTACCGAAACTCAGCAGCCAAGACGATGAAGGGCCAACTCCGCAGACATTACATCTGACAGGCACCGGACATTTTGAGCCAATTCCGCACAACCATCAAGACTGCGAACGAGTTGTCATCAATGTAAGTACCTGTACTATATAATGAAAACATTTTTAGTTTGATTTACGAATCAGGAGTGTAAACAAATAACATAGAAGCTCACTAAACCGATTCTCTCCAGTACTTCAATTTGCCGTGCCCATCTCAAAGCAAATAAATTTTCGTTTTATATTTACGCACATAGTCAGATATAAATTCCTTTCATTAGCGACCTAAGTTTCTCTGTCTTTTGCTGTTTCCCATTCTTTTGTTTCTCGGACTTTCTCGGCCCCACCAAGAACAAGGAGAGTATAAAATGGTCACGGAAAAGTACGACTGTAGCTGGTGCGCCACTCTCACTTTCACGTATCAACATATATTCATTCGTGATAGCCCAGCATCTTACCAAATGCGCTATATCTCGTTTCCTTCTCCCGTTCTTGCATATAGCATCCGAAAGCTTTCATCAGGCCGCTACCCCTTTCAATCTAGTAGTAATACTTATCTAATCACGAAATTGTAAACTCATTAC
>JAAXOA010002711.1:0-12679 GCA_036561885.1 Salina celebensis
CGTTACCATTTGTTATCATTCGTTACAATTTGTTATCATTCGTTACAATTTGTTATCATTCCTTACCATTTGTTATCATCCTGACCTTTGGGGGTCAATATCTCCCCCCAGTGACGAAATTTGACCTATATTCCTGAGACAGAAGTACTCTGCATATGTAGTTCCATCGATTTCAGCAATAACATTTTTTCCTATTTAAAATGCATTGCCCCTGGGGTTCGTCACCCAATTGACCTTTCTGCTTGACTTGGCCGGTGCCTAGCTCTAGTCAAAGGGTGTCAGCACTAGACCGCACACGGACGGTTGGACGGACGGACTGACGGACGGTTGGACGGACGGACTGACGGACGGTTGGACGGACGGACTGACGGACGGACGGACTGACGGACGGTTGGACGGACGGACAGACAGACGGACAAGACTGATTTTATAAAGCACCTTCGGTGCTTAATAAACAATTGGCATTGTCCATCGTAATGCATCAAAGTGACTTGCATTAAGTGCATAAACATATTTAACGAAATCTATTTACATCAAATGTGGATTACAAAATACTATTGTGGTTGTGGTGATGTGAAAATGGATTCAATGTTGCTACAAGCAACTTGATGTAACAAGAAAAAGGTAAATCCTTCAAAAGGCAATTGCATACCTAATGCCGAGAGGTCCTTAAAAACACTTCGATCGCATGAAATAGCCAGCGCTGCATTCTCGTCCCCGGTGAAACAGATACTTTAATAAAAGAACTTCATGTAATAAACGCCAAAGAATCTTTTTTACCCGATCAGTGATTCGAAAACCCATTACTTTCTCTGATGTTGTGTAATTCATTAAAAATGTATCCAACAATATAGCATAGTCGAAAACATTTTGTATAGGTTGTATGGAGCAAAATAATGCATAATACTCCTTTTCGGACTTCATAATGGATGAAATAAACGTAGAATTATGTCACAAACAGGGTTTCACAGTAGAATTTATGACAAGAAAGAGATCCTCGAATTTCCCGCCCCCGTTATTTGCAACAGGACTCTTATGCGGATATGTTTTCAAGTTTTCATTTTCACTTTCCAAAGCATTCTCACAAGTTGCCGTTTCTTTTTCCTACTCATTTTTGTTTCTTTTGCTATGGTGCATGCTGTGTGTAAAGAAAAATGCGATATTATATACTATTTTTCCTCTTCCTACATCCCAGGAACGTACACTCACTGGCTTGTCATAGGCATAATCATGCATGCACATAAGCATCTCTCCCTAAGCTCATGATAAATATAATATCTGCATGTGTTCCTCATTTCAATTTTCAATACTAACAAAACCTAATAAGATGATGGTAACGTTATACCTTATACCTAATTTTGCAAACGGAGAGACATCCGTTGATGATATTATGCCGGATGGCGATATGTTAAAAAGAGAAAATTTTAAAGTTCGTTGAAAGTGTGTTTTCTCCTGCATAATGTGTATCCGGTAGACGATCAGAGTTGGATATAGATCCTGTATCCTGTGCAAAAAAGTGGATTTTTTACTGTAGTTTAAGGAGAATAGTATGCATATAAGAAACGGTATGACATAGATATCCATCCGCAGAATACAAGAGCAGATGCTGTGGGAGGAGAACAGGCAACAGGGTAGGACAATATAGGGAACATTCGAAGAGGTCCTTCCTGTTGAAATCGCACTGGTAAAAGCACACTTTAGGTATCTGAAGAACATGGAAAAGGCGAGAAAAGTGGCCAACTTTCCAACATTTTGGCGTAGTCACACGAAAGCGTTCCTTGCAACAACATAAACCTTCACTTCGTTACCGTTTTTCTGCACTTTGCTACAACTTGCACAGCTCATTTTACCCCTGTAGAGAATAGATCAGTTTAGCATACTATCAAAGTCTATTTACGATTTCTTGCAAAAAACCTAAAATGGCTGGAATCAGTCGCACAGTCGTTGCTTTATCAGCTCAAATTTGTGTTTTCTTTGCACTAATCTGTTGTGTCATTTGTGCAAAATTACCAGTTGCAGCGATATCTGAGCAAAGCCAGGCCAAACCCAGTGGAATAGTTGCAGAGGGCCATGGAATTTCATCAGGAACTGCTACACTTCCAGTTTTACGCAGTAGCCTACCGATGATTTCCTCCAATGACGATCTTGAAGTAGTTGCGCACACTGGATCCGACAGTTTGGGACGGCAAAAGCGATACATAGGATGGGGACGACGTCCGTCTCTAAGATACAATAAGGCAGTGTCTGTTATGGATCATGACTCGCTCTTCAACAGGCTCCACAACGCATTTGACAAACGGTGAGTTACCAAAAATAAAATAAAGTACGATGGAAATAAAAAAAGTTTGTTCGCTCAATCTTCGTTTATTTTTTCATCCCATTTAAAATGCTTTCTCTTTCTCTATTTTTTTATAGTGGCGCTGGCCCAGAAGCCCCTATTTCGAGTTTCCGGGAGCTGAGGATGAAACAGAAAGTACCCAACATCCAAGTTTTACTCCCACACATGCCCATGCGAAATACTCGGATTCCAGAGGCAGATGCTGAAGATGGAACTGTTGCCATGAGTGATGCTGAAGGACGGCCTGCTGGAGGACGGCTGACTCAGGAAGATTTAGAGGCACTCGCTTATCTTCTTGAGGGAGATATGCAGTAAACGACGACGACAACGGCACGCATCTCGGAGGCTATGAATCATCCACCAACCATGGAATTTGCATGGAAATTGAATTTTTTAAAGCCTATTTCATATGGTATGAGGTAATTCAAATTTTTCGATACTCTGAATCTCCATTAATGTAAGCTGAGCATATTTGAATTATCGCTGATAAGGAAATTGTACTCATATATTTTATGTCGCTGGATTTTCTGCATGAGGTTTTCTTTCAACTGATAACAATAAGCTCATTTAATGCACAAAAGCTTAAGTTTCTTGCATATTCCCAATTTATATTCCTCCAAGCATATTCCATCATAAGTTTAATTTCATACTTTCATGAAGAAGCTCGCTTTTTACAAGATATAATGAATTCCAAATTCTGTGTGCGGTGAAAGCAACTTTTGATGGAGACGGCTAAATTCCAGAATAGGCTAGACAAGCACAGTAGAAATTTCAACCACAATAGCAGTAAGCGTGCAAATTGGAAAATACAGCATTTTGGTGAATCAGGTTTCATATAATACCACATCAAACAAAAAGGGTTATCTGCACCGTTTGTATTTAGTAGCCTTCACTAGTCTATATTAATACAGTCGTCATCATTGTGGTAAACTGTTGAAGAAAAAACTATTCAAGAAAACTAGAAATGAAGCATATCGCGGTAAAATGTTGTTTTCCATAGTCTAAGAAACAAACAAATCTAGTCAAACGTTTAACATAATTGCAACATCAAGCTCTAGCTAGGGGTTCGAAAATCTCCAGAAGCAATAGAATTTTGTGAAATGGAAATTTCAATTTACAATTTTTACTTCCAGTCATGTTTCATTAAATCATTAGCGTGACTTAACAGTTTGCAATGTCATGCGTGGGTAGCTTACAACGAGAAAACTATAGAGTAACATTTTTCGTATTATAATAAGAATTTCATAAAGTAACATTGGTGCAATGAACTTCATGTCTTCCCTGACTTCTGTGGACAATAATAACACAACCAAAACAATAAATACAAAACTCTACTGCTGAATCACGAAACCGAGTATGTAACTTGCCAAAAGTATTTTTAGTTTGGAACTGAGGATAGTATATAGAATAACCGTTGACTCCAGAAAACTGGAACACAGTTGGTCAGTATTTCTACTATTTTCATGAAAAAAAGTATTGAAGCAAAAACAACTGTCAAATTAAACTTTCTGCTTGAAGATCATTGTGCAATAATAACAAGCGACTGACTTTGTTTGGGCTGGCAGGTTTTCTGGAGGGAATGGTATGTGAAATAGATTCTGATTTTGGGAGAGCTGTCGCAAAACTAGAGTGTAGAATATTAAACAAGTATGCTATGATGAAACGAGAACATTGTCTTCCAAACATGTCTTGGGAAATGAAAAAAGGTTGGGAACTTGGCTGGACATGCCGTCAGTGAAGTTTAGATTCCAGTTCTATGTAGCTATGACCTTTTGTCTCTTAGAGCTCTGTGAAACTTTTCCATGTGTATACCTATACTGTCTTCCATACTGCTTCCAAAATTCTATATTGTTGCTAAATATATCAGAGTAAATCCAACATGGTTTCTTGAGTGAATTCTATAACATTGATACAAACACTAAATCTTGGCAATACATAATATTAATACTAATTCAGATATGTTTTTGTTGATTTTCAAATACAATTCAAGAAAAATGAAATTTGTTTTCAAGTTCATGTTACGAATTCTTGTGAGAATTTCAAATATTCTGTACATTCCGTATGTTGTATTCTACCGACATGAGTAAGTATGATGAAAATGTCTTCCATACAGCTTCCAAAATTCTACATTTTTGCTAAATATATCAGAGTAAATCCAACATGGTTTCTTGAGTGAATTATATAACATTGATACAAACACTAAATCTTGGCAATACATAATATTAATACTAATTCAGATATATGTTTTTGTTGGTTTTCAAATACAATTTAAGAAAAATGAAATTTGTTTTCAAGTTCATGTTACGAATTCTTGTGAGAATTTCAAATATTCTGTACATTCCGTACGTTGTATTCTACCGACATGAGTAAGTATGATGAAAAAATACTATGGCTTTACAATGGATTCAGCTAAGTAGCAATTACTTGAACATGATTACTCTGTAATTTAATGTGATGTGAATGTGACAATAATAAAAATGGTCAATGTTTGTTTCTTACTTTTACTGTGTTTTTACTCTTTATTGTGACGTTAACAGTTCAACAAAACTGAAAACAGCCTTGCGATTTTTTTATTGAATTTACTTATGGCTCTGGGAATCCATTGTCTGCAAACAGTTGCTTCAAAAATACCTGGGAGGCTTTGGGAGTCCTGGGACGAGCTGGATCGGTATAGTCAACGAAATGAACTCCAAAACGTTCTGTGTACCCTTCGGCCCTGTGTACACAAAAAAATCAATATTCGCATACTGAGATAAAAGCAAGCTATGGAAACTTTTGCGCTTTTGGGGGAGAAAACATTACCATTCAAAGTTATCAACCAAGCTCCATGCGGTATATTTGGTAACATTACATCCATCCAGCCTTATGGCTTTGAGCATGTTGTTAGTGTAATCTCTGTAATAGTTAGCTCTGCCTTGGTCGTTAACACCTTCAGCATCTGTATCTGAAAATCCATTTTCAGTTACGTATAGAATTGGGTTGTCGTATGTGTTTTTGATCCAGTTGAGCAATTTTCGGAATCCCCTATGATAAAGTCGCATATAATCATTTGAATCATATTCTTAAAACTAAACCATCAATTTACATGAAAATACATTCAGAGGGAAAAATCTTACCATGGAACAACCTTAAGCCAAACGCTGGCGCTTGACGGCCATTCGCTGGACTGATATGTTCTTGTATTTTGATCGCCATGCCAACCGGGTTCCGTTGAATTTTGAGGAGCAACCAGTTCAGTGGTGTAGTGATTCAATCCAAGGAAATCCCAGGATCCTGGATAAATCAATATTTATATATTTGATTTTTCTTTCTCTTTTTGCAAAACTTTTTGTATCGATATTTTTGTTAGTACCTTTAAGTAATGCTTGCCAGTTTGCATCAAAATACGGCAATCTAGATTCCAAGCGACCTTCTTGCTCACTTTTCATATCAACAAACTGTCTCATTTCAGGTGGATAATCTCCGAAAAAGACTGGGAATGCATACCAGCCGTGCTATCATAAAAAGATACGTTAAAAACCTGAGAATTCACAAGGCAAACAGTAAAAACAACTTCTGCATTAAAATACCTTGAAACGAATGGCACGTTCCGCAGCTTCTACGTGTTCTGGATTGGTTGGATCCTCTGAAAAGAATTAATTCGCGAGTTTCATAACCCATGGAACCCTTTTATATTTGATTGTGGCCTAACAAAAGCGTGCATACCAGGTTCATACCACCCTGAGTCAATGGTGATTCCTACTTGACCGAGCTGACTTTCTTTGAAGTCTCTTTCATACATTCTGTAAGTTTTTGCATGACTCTTCAAAACGTTGTGGGCACATTGGTAAGGTAACTCGGCTGATTTAATGCCAGGAGCGTGAGCTCCGTTTCCGTAACCATGTACACAAAAAACGAAAGCTTCGTTGAAAGTAATCCATCTAAAGATAGACAAAGAAAGGAAAAGCAAGATGAAGGAAAGGGAGTAATTATGATTTTCTAAACACATGTTACATAACAGAAACAGATTCTTTTTTGTGTTTTTATAACAAACCCTAATCAATTACGTACTTTTTGACACGATCACCAAAGTAGGAGAACGCAAGACGAGCGTAGCTTTCAAAATGTTCAATTACTGTCTCATTCGGCCATCCGCCTACTTCCTGAAGGGCTTGTGGAAGATCCCAATGGTACAATGTAACCTTTATGGAAAAACATAAGAAAGAGTAATGTCAAAGGTTGGATGTGAAAAGTATTGCGTGTAATTTGTTTTGCCCGGGACATACCATAGGCTCTATTCCATTAGCGATTAAAGCGTTTATGAGTTTATTGTAGTAGTCGATACCACGCTGATTAACTGTTCCCATAGTTCCATCAGGAAGTATGCGGGACCATGAAGAGAGAGAAACGGTAGAAGTTGGCCTACGCAGTAAATAAAACAAGGGTTCTGGTTAACACAATGAATAACACAATGGCAAGAGAAAGCGAAAGTGGTGAAAGTATCGCGGAGAGTCGAATTACCCCTGTGTTTTTTAGAAGCTGGACATCTTCGAGAACTTTGTTGTATGAATCGCAAGCAACATCACCCGTGCTTTTATCCTTGATCGGGCTAGGGTCTCTGTGTGTGAAGTTATCCCAAATATTTGGACCCTTTCCTAAAAACCACATTTTCAATTTCGCTTTAGTGTCAATGTTTAAAAACATGCATGATGATTTATCAAAACTGTTCTTTTACCATCGGCATTCCAGCCCCCCTCTATTTGATAAGCTGCTGTGGCGAACCCTGNGAAGTTATCCCAAATATTTGGACCCTTTCCTAAAAACCACATTTTCAATTTCGCTTTAGTGTCAATGTTTAAAAACATGCATGATGATTTATCAAAACTGTTCTTTTACCATCGGCATTCCAGCCCCCCTCTATTTGATAAGCTGCTGTGGCGAACCCTGAGGAAAAAAAGACAGAATTGTGTCATATTAAAATTTGGAATTCCATGGAATGATATGCAGCAACCGTATTTCAATAGTTATATACCCCATTCAAAATCATCGGGAAATGAGCCGTAGTAGAACTCGGTGTCATTTTGTTGGGCAGAGACGCAGCCCAAAGCCAAGAGGGCTACAACCAGGGGTGTAAATGTTGCCATGTTGATTGAACAACTAATTTCCTCCAATTGTTAGCGGAGTTCAGCTTGAGTCGCATCTTTATGTGCTGCATTTTTGTCATATTCATGGAGACACCGTCATTCCAGCTAATAATCTAATCCTTATGACAAATGATTATACAGATATGCTTATCATTGAAATCAGGTTTAAAATGTCAAGTCGTTCCACGTTTCATAAGCGACATTATATTGTGCATAAGCATGTTTGCGTGTTGATTTCAATTGGGTCATTAGCACCACCGTTTCTCATTATCCAGTACTTCAAGCAAAAATTCAGTTATACATTCATGTCAGCAGTATACTGTACTAAGCCGAGCCGTTCTATAAATTACATGCTAGGGATTTATGTATCTGTCAAAATGCATTGTATACAGAAGCCTCCTTAAATTATGACCCACCAGATATCAAGATTCAATAAAAAGTTGTATCGTATTGCACAAACAATAGAAGTCGAGTACGCAATATGAATAAGGATCTCGGTGTTTGTGCAAAAACGTGGGGAAATTTTCGCAATTTCTGAAAGGCCTTCAGGTTTGATTATCAATGCCACAAGCACTCATTTTGTTTTCTTTAAGGTAAAGCCCCAACACAGAGGTAGTGTGATGCAGAGAGATGCTTGAAACTTCATCACCCCATCAATCATTACCAAGCTTAACTATCATGACAAATTGTCACTCCAAAGTAATCACTTACATAAGCCGATAAACCCATCAAACTCTTGAAGCCTTTAGCTTGAATGCAGACTTGTTAGAGACACACAAGCGTGTTTGTTGTCATGATTGCCAAATAATATTGTAATTCAGGTTTCCACATTATAAAATTTGATTTCCTGTTTAAATTACGTTTCCAACGGTACCACAAAAAAAAATATCAATACCAGTTAAGTTAAAAACGCACACTGCGTGTGTTTTTTTGGGTCACATAGTCAATATGCCCAACGCTGACTATCCAATCCATACGTAATCGTCTCGCACAGTTCAATGGTCTATAACTTCCATTTTTTTGCAAGAATACCCAAAGATTTATTCCTTACATAGGGCAAATTGCCAATGCTCAAGTGAGTTTCATCTTAGAAAAGATCAGCATGCCGACCGTAACATGAACTGTAATGTTTGCGTACTCTCGACTCTGCATTGCCACTGCCATTTGTATTGACTTTGGCTAAATAATGATATATTTACGTGTAAACTGTGGCAAGAAAATGGCAATAATGGTATCAAGACCCGTGCTCTTATATACAGTTAAACCAAACCTCTGTATCAATACAAACCATGATATCGAAAGATGGATAAACTTTATCGTCTTGCTGTATTCATAAAAATTTCACAAATTTATGCATGAAACACGCACTACCGTCAAAAGAGTAAACAAAATTGTGTGCCTGCTTGGCATAAGAAGGACAACTAGACATTGGATAAGAACAAGACGCCCTTGGCTCACACATGTGCGCTCAGTTAAATGTTAAAAGCTGAGGCTAAGATACTAAGCAAACGAGAAAAATTGCAAGAATAATATTAGCAAAATCCCGTGCTACCAAAAAGGTATACTTTGCACAGTCAATTGACGGCAACTGTGCCATCAAGACTCCTTGAATGTTATAGAAAGTTAAGTAATTGTAATATAACAATGGGCTATCCCTGTTTCAAATGTTTTGCATGCTTATCAAGATATTTAAAAGGTTTCATATGTGAACCCAACTTGATCACAAACTAAAACTGTATACCAAAAAGAACAGAGCTTTTTGTACAATTACATTTTTTCGAGATTTTAATAGACATTAAAGTGTGCCTTACAATATGCAATTTTGATCTCATTTCGCAAAGTCATTTTTGGCAAACTAAATTTCTCTACAATGCAGTTCGCTGCATTCAATGTAGGCAGCTGCAAAACAACGAAAACTTAAATCAAATCCAAGTAAAATAGTTTATTTTTTCAATCAATTCCTTCGATAAGGATGACAAATACTCACGAGAAATACAAAACGGGTAAGGTTTTTTGTCTCTTATTATTTCCGCTATTCATTAACGAAATTGATTTTTCTCTGCCAAAATACACATCAATTTAAGACCCTGATAACTAACAGTTGCTTTTCTTATCTTGACAGAGTATTCAAGTAACTACGTTTGGCATGATAATGCCTATTCCAATAAGCCAGAACGAGTTTACGTTACACGCGGACGGATTCGCAATTATTCCCTCTTTAGCCGACATAAAGGATCACTACAACAACTTAGCCAGCCTCAGCTTCAACAACAAAAACTTTTAGATAGTGTGCTATATTTTCCACTCAATCCATCTCCCCGTCCTCTGGAAGACGGGGCCAGAGGAGAAACGGAAATCGAAAAGAATGGAAATCCGATAAAACTGTCCAACAGCAAAAAACCAGCGGTTAGACAAAAGCAAAGGCGATCTTCCTCCACTCGACGTTACTCCCTGGAAGCGGATGCTCGAGGAATTAAGTCTCATTTTGTACCAGCAAGCTTAGATGTTTTCTTAGATCTCGGGATTAGCTCGGGCAAAAGTAATGGAGAAGGGGAAAGTGAAAAAATGTCTGTTGACGGTGAAAAGTGTGTCTCCAATCGATATTTCACAAGTGTTTATAAGAGTGATTTCTCGTGTACAAAATAACAAGTTGATGGCGTAGCCCATTTTCTCCTTAAAATAGGAAAACAATTTATTCTCGCTGAAAAACACATTAAAAACAGGGAATGTGACATGAATGCATGCGCTTAATGAGAGCAACATGACAATACAAATAAAACTGTTGGTCTTCTGAGAAATTAACAAATAAATTTTTAAGAAATGGTGTGTTTTATGGAAGATGGAACTCAAATTGTTGTACATTCATATGAAATTTTTTGTATAGTATAAAAAACAAGAAGTGTAATTTGTAGGAACAAAAGCCGCAAGTGTAATTAAAAAACTGTTGACTGTTTTTTATATTTTTTACTGCAAAAGCTTCACATAAATTTAGTTTTTTTACTCATTCAGGCAAACATTTGTTGCAATCCGGGTGTTGCCTCTAACGTCACATAGTTTCCTATTCCATGGAAGACTAGGTCGAGAAAACCCGCGGGCTTGAAACAGCTCCCGAATATATTTTACCGAGGCTTTTGGAATTCTCTCTCGGTTATGGATCCGTAAAGTTTACCCAGTGCAGTCCAAACCGTTCTCTGCGAAGACACAAAAGAATGTTTTAAGCTCTGAAATATACGGGTAGGTTGTAGTAAGTTTTTTTATCTTTCGCAAGGCAGCCTTACGTATATCCGCTAGCCCACTCAAAGTTATCCATTAAGCTCCAAACCGAGTATCCGCGTATATTACATCCGTCTATTATCACAGCTTTGAGCAAATTATTGATATAACCTTTATAATACTGTATTCTACCATTATCATTTAAGAAAACCCCGGGGAGATCACTGTACCCGTTTTCTGTCACAATAACAGGGGGATTTTTGTATGTATTTTTAATCCAGTTCAAAACTTTGCGAAAACCCCATGGAACTTCACGCAGCCATGAAGAGCCCGACTCTGGCCAAGTTGGATCCTGGAATGAGTCCGCGTCTTGGTCCCCATACCATCCTGGACCCGGGTCACTTTTGGCTCGCGTAACCAAGTACGTGGAGTAATGATTTAATCCGATGAAGTCAAAAGACCCTGTCCAATTTAGCTAATTTATGAGGGCTGTCATCATAAGTAATAAGAGTCCTTTTGTAGTAACACTAAATTTTCTTGGTTATCCCAAACCTTTTATGGTCTCCTTCCAAGCGCTATCAAACTTTGGTAAACGGGAAGTCGTCCGCCCTTCCCGTTTGCTCCTTTCGTCAACATATTTACGAACAATGGCTGGATATTCTCCGTACACAATGGGGTTGGCGAACATTCCAAACTGTATAATATCAACAGACAAAGGTGATTACAGGAGGAAATGAGAATTTCAGTTTTTAGTCCTTGCTGATCACATTTAAAGCTGAGACCTTAAATTGTAAAGCTCTCTGTGAGGCTTTGATATCCTCAGGATTATTAGGATCTGCAGGTTCAAGCCACCCAGAATCAATTGTAATCCCAACGTGACCCTTTTGCTCATCTTTAAATTCCCTTTCGTATATCCTATAAGCTCTGGCGTGAGCTTTCAGGATGTTATGAGTACAAAGATAAGGATTCTCTGTGATTTCTTTAATTCCTGGTGCAAAAACGCCATCCCCATAGCCAAACATGCAAATCACCCAGCCTTCGTTGATAGTAAACCAGTGTTTCACTCTGTCCCCAAAGTTGGCGTACAAGAGTCGAGAAAAGTTTCCAAAGTTTTCTATTATCTCGTCATTCAGCCACCCACCCGAATTCTCGAGCTCTTGTGGTAAGTCCCAGTGATGGATTGTAATAACAGGAATTAAATTCTGACGGATGAGAGTGTCTATAAGTTTGTTATAGTAATCAATTCCGTCCTGATTGATGCTTGCAGTTGTGCCACTCGGTAAGATTCGGGTCCAGGAAATGGAAAACCGGTAAAAGTCTACCTATCTAAGAAAACCCTGTTAAAAATCATTTTGCATAACAGACGGAAGGGCTCCAGAGTATTTTCATGTTACCCCAATGTTTTTCACCAGTCTCACATCCCGTTCTATATTGTTGTACGAGTCGCATGCTACGTCTCCCGTGCTGCTGTCCTTTACAGGCGAGGGATTTCGGTGTGTAAAGTTATCCCAAATACTTTCTCCTTTCCCTTTGCCATTTGAACAAAATGAAAATACTAATTAATCCACTTAAAGCCTTGCAGGGTATTAAATAACGTAGAGTGGCTCATGCCAGTCGGTATTGAGTTGGAGAAAGCTTTGTTGAGCAACATGTGTGCGTACCATTGTCTTTCCACGCTCCCTCCACTTGGTAGCTGGATGTTCCAACGCCAAAGCTAGAAAATGCATAGAAAATATGTAAAATTTCTGCTGAGAGTGTTATGTAACAGTCATTGTGAAACCGGCTGCTGTTTTTTGCGGTTGCATATCTACATTAGTACCTGAAGTAAGAAGGAAATTGACCGTAAATAAAATCGTCTGAGTCTGCTGAGGACGAGGAAGCCGCTTTTATCTCACGTAATGTGCTGCCTATAAGCATTAACGGTATTATTAGAAAGCCCACTTTCATTGTGGGAAACTTATGGTGAAACTTGAATCAGAACAAAGACAACTTGGCAAGTCCAACT
>JAAXOA010002712.1:0-12677 GCA_036561885.1 Salina celebensis
CTTGGTACATAAACTTATCTGAATTGTTGCATGGGAATAACAAAATATGCCATGAAGAAGAAATTGTGCGAGTACTCCGGCTAGGTTCTTGAATTTTGATGTTTACAACTTAGGCACAAATACATTAATAGGAGTCCCCGATTTCTGAAGTTTTCTAAGAAACGATCAAAACTTTTTGAGCGCGACATAACTAATAACAAGGCCGATTTTGTCGTTTACTGCTTCTGCAAAACCAACTGGGGTTGAAGTGCTCCATTTCAACGCCGATGTCGCAGTGGCTTGGATTTTGTGTATGCCCAAATAAATGGGCATTTTCAAATTATGTTTCTCCTTCTATGTTACTACGAAAAAACACAAGTAGTAGCAGCTTCCCGCATCAGTATATTTTGGCTTCGGCACGACTCTGGCATTTTGTCTATTGAGTTGGCTAAATTAAAGAACGAATGTGTAATAATTGGTAAGGCATTGGGTAGTTGCTAGCAAGGTGTGATACTGTAAAAACTCAAGGCAGTAAAAACCATGGGTAAAATTGGTTTAAACCAGGAGAAAGTAATGGACCATGTAAAAAAGTAACATTTAAAAAATGGTCAAAACCCTCAATGTTCTTTAAAAAGGGCAAAGGAAAACAAACTAACGTTAGGTTTAGTGATACGATCTAACTAGGCATACAAACACTTGCCTATCGCTTATTTACGTGTCGAACAAATCATTCTTCAGTCAGCCAACGACGTCAAGCTGAATCAATTCATGTTTTGAATTGAGTTTTTGCATTTTTCCATTTTCGGCACTTTTTCCATGTAAAATCATGTAGAAACCGCTAAAATACTTTATCCTGATTCAAAAGACCCTCCTTGGTTGCTAGGGCAAACGAAATACGATTTCGTTATAATCTCTTGGTCTATCTAAATAGTCAAAATATTGCATAAGCATAATTTTTACTGTTAGATAACGCTATCACCTTTTAGATTCAGGACGAATATTTTATCCATAGTCACGCCAGGGCCGGGCCACCCAATGGCACGCCTCTGTGCGTTTCCCATATGGGCTTTTTCCAATGCAGAAATTTCCCATATAGGAATATTCCAATATTTTCAGCTCCACTATTGACATTTCCCATATTTCTTTTCTCCAATATGTAAATAAAGGAAAAGTAATGCAATGTATGTATCATCGTATGTAATTCTTTGTTCAAAGCCAATTTCCATTCTCAAAAAGTGTAAATTAAACACAAAATCATTCATTCATAAAACATTAAAATAGCGAGTACATAGTTTATATGCCCATGTAATTTGTCTTTTTAAAGCTTTTGGAAGTAAGGTGATTGCGTAAATTTCTTAAATATGGCAAAAGTGATATATCGCAAATTACAACAGTGGAAAAACAATTATCCGAAAATTCCTTTATGTGAAATTTCCGCATTGGAAAAAGAGCATATGGGAATTGTGAATATGGCCAGCCCCACCAGATTGCCCAATTTTTTAATACCTTTTCTTGGCGGGTGTCGAAAAATGCTGGTGTTTTTGGCTTGACAAACGTTCATAAAATCATAGACTGGGTTAAAAATCATTTTTGTTGGAGAATTACAATAAGATTTAATACCTAATAATTCTTTGGCACACAACAGAACTTTAATTAGGGACAGAACAGAAATATATAAAATACCATCATCCAGCATGTAGTGAAGAAGTATTAATCTCTTGCAATATCCAAGTTACTCTTGAGGTCTATGTTACAGCTCGCTGCCATGAATAACAGCTTTTGAATGCTATAAATACGTAGCTAAATCTTAAAACAATGTAAACGGTTTCAAGCTGTTAAAACGGTGTCCAAAATACACAGGTTATGAACCAAGCTTAGCTACGTGGCATTGAACAGCCACTGCTACCTATAGTCTGTATTTATAATGGTTAAAAGCTCCCATACACTCATCTAATGTTGCCTTCGGAAAGCATATTGTAGTTTCCAACCATATATATTGTACCATATAATATTTTAAATGTAGTTGTATTGAGTCATATACATTATCCAACTTTGTTTGTATTTTCGGGAAGAAGATTTAAGTTGCGAGAAAATCGAAAACAAAATAACAGAGCTTCGTTCAACTAGGCTGCTTTTAATCCATACACTGGTTATTTTATTGAACCTGTGTTTTTCTTTAAATTACAGAGCCTTCGGACTTCCAAGAGGCGTTCCAGGACACGGATACAAGAAATCAACAATAATCTTTTTTGCAGAATCGGAAAGGATTTGTTTGGATACGTTGAAATGTCAATATTCGTCCTTGTACTCTTCAGCGTAATTTGTAAGTACATTGAAGAAAATCCATTCACCAACTCATACAACTATACAACAATATAATTGTTAATCGCGACAATTTTTGTTGTATATTTAAACAGACGCGAGCGATTCCAGCCTTCCTAGCAAGACCGGCCGGGAAACAAGTAAGACTCTTTTTTAATATTATTGTGAAGCTCAATTCAGCAAATTTTGATATTTATCCAATGAAGAAATATTTGGTAGTATTATTGGATAGAGGACGTGTTATATTTAAAATGAGATACATATTAGACTTCTAACCATTGCCTCCGGTGGCACAGTCACGGACCCTTTGCCTATTTCCAAATTGAAGTTCTGATCAAAGCTTTCAGCTGTAAATTTTAAAATCGTAATAGAAGCTAATTAAGAATATTTAATTTACATATTCCACCAAGTTAACTCTCAAGATCCAGGGATGGGTTTATGAAAATCGTTCTCACAAGAAATACACGATAAACACTGTGACATCGGTAAACCGTTTTTGATACTTATGTGTATAATGCAACAAATTATATTATTGTATCTTTTGTTGTACTCCACCATCAAACACTTAGATACTAAGTGTATAAGGTTACACAAGAGAAGAAAAAACTGATGTTTTTTTAGTCATATATAGTAAAATTGCAATTGTACGAATGTTACCATGCCGATTTTTGTCTTTAGAACAAGGGAGATTTGTGTGGTCAATTATTTCACTGAATTTTGTTAGCTAATCAGCGACACAATTCGTACAATTTCTATAATAGAAAGCTGGATCTTAGCAATGGCTGGAAATCAACAAAGTTTTCTTCTATAGTTACTCTAAGCTTAGATAGATACGAATTCTGACTGGTTCTCGTGGAATCCGTGGATTTCGTATTAAAACCCTTGCATTTTACTTTGGTTGAGTAATTGGAATAATCTTTTTGATTATAATATTACCGTAAATGGGATTTTTGGGCATAATTTTGTTATTGATTGTTTTGCCATAAAATGTCTTTAAAAAATTTTATTTTGACATCATTCCCCTTAAAAAAATAGGATTACTTAATTTGCTGTGACGGAGACCTTCCACACAATTAAAAAACTGAAGTTTGGTTTTTGAAGTACAGTCGGACCTGCCTATAAGAACACGCCCTAAAGGAACACCCTGGCTATACAAACACTAAATCCTTGTCCCGGTTCTCAGGTATAGGGATTTGCATGTTAAGGGTCACAGCTATAAGAACTACCTTTAAAAGAACACTAGGCCTATAGGAACTGTAAAAAGTGCTTAATTGCAAACCCCGGTAGCTCTATAAGAACTTTTTCTTCAAAAACGCGTATGCATACATAACTTTTCTTGCTCAAAACGGTTCTTGGTCTACAAGCGTAAGAGAGCAGTTGGGAGGAAGGTAAATGAAGATGACTTTATGCAAAATGCTTAGCATATTTTGGTTATCTCTAAGTCCATAGAAAAAAACCGATAAGTGTGGAAATCATGTCTTGGTGGTAGCCATTTGCAATTTTCATTTTCGTCAATAATTAATATTTCTAAAACCAAAATAGAGTCATTTTAGTCAATATTTGAAAATAAAATAAATTGTTTGTATATAAATGTAAACCACAAGAAGTTATCTGATCTAAATAATATTTGATAATATATGGCAATAACATTTATTATGACTGGTTTCATATTAACGGGCTCAGATCCCTTGTGCTTGTAGCATTAAGTCACTTTAGTGATTATGGGGTATAGTCACTTTAGTTCTTATAGGATATAATCACTTTAGTTCATATGGGCTATAAGAAACCCGCTCTTTAAGCACTCAATTTGAACGAATTTTTAGTTGTTCTTATAGGCAGGTTCGACTGTATTAGGGAGCTTGCACTGAGAAACAAACTGCAGTTTCATTCAAAATTGTAAAACATTGTAACCCCTCACCAACTGTGCATTATAATAAGTCAACAGAACCGTAATTTACCTTTTATAACCCAAAGGTCTTATTATGCAGAAAAAATCACATTTTGTTGATATTGCTAACCTGCGCATTCTTAATTCAATCGATATTATGTTTTAGTTTCCGATGATCAACAAATCACTGGGTCTGGAGAATGGAAAGATGCAGTGTACCCTACGAATCAAAACTATGACTTAAACGGAGAATGTCTACCAGCAGTCGATAGCAGCATTACGTGCGAGTGGGATGGACAAACATTTCCAACAGACAACTGCAAGTTGGTAATGCACATGATTCATTTTATCGGCCGTTAAAACTTTCGTCTTAATCCCATTGCTAAGTTAATTTTACATTTTATGCTATTGAATGTTAGAAGCATTTAGATTTTCAACAAAGCTACCCACCTGGAGCCTACAGGTTTCGCCCGAACGCCATGAAAACAAAAACTGGTTTAGGATACCGCCATGGTGGGACTTGTACAGATTTTGAAAATTTTCCGCCTTTCCGGTGCATCCTTATAGTACAAGTAGGCAACAATTTCTTCAAAATCTGAAAAAAGTCTAACCTGCCCAATGTTCTTAAACCCCTTTCTGTAAGGTTTCGTGGCATTTGGGCGAAGCCTGGAAGCTACAGGCGGGTTGCTTAGTTGTAATTCTACATCTTTAAGCACCCACAACACCTCAGCATTTCCACCTATTGTATTGTAAGTTTGTATTCTTACATAAACTTTTATGCTCCTTCGTAATATGATTATAATGAAAGCAACCCTAAGGGGTCCGTTATTCCAGCGTGTCAGTTCATAAATACTGATCACTTTGTCTTAATATATTTGTTTGCTAAGGTCTTTGTAAAACCGAGTAGGTGGGCTAAACAAGCACTTATAAGAAGGTTTTTGACTTGCTCGACAATCTCGAGGTTCCTTTTTTGCAAAACCCTTAGTGTAGAAGAATACATTTTTGTCGTTTGAACCAACCCCAGAAGGATACAAAAGTTCTACAAACGAGCTCCTTTCATTCACTCCTTTAACTGATAATTATTTAGATTTAACAATAATTAATTTGCAAAATACGAATATTAAACAATGTATTAACACAATGTATATTAAATACGTTTTGGCGTTTTCAACAGGGAATGGAGTGTGTCCGTGTTAAAGATTGTCCAAACAATGACTACGAAGAGTATTGGGGAAAACGGAAATATACTTGCTTTGGAAATGACGAATGGTTTGACGGAAATCGATGTATTAAAGCGGTCCACTGTCCTACAACGAAAAGCAAGGAAAATTGTGAAGCGGATTGGGTCTTTGAAGGTTCAAGTGGCTTTTTGGACGAAGCTTTTGCTAATGGTGAAGAGTTGGGTGACAGTTTTTGTCGAGCGGATTCGGGCAAACCGGGATCCCCATACAGCTATGGATTATGGGTTGTAAATCGGAGGGAATGTGTAACAGAACTGCAGACTTATCAGATCAGATACGACGTACTTGCTCATTGGAACGAAAATTTGTCTGTCGATGACAAATCCAGCGACTTGGGATATTCCCCTTCCAACGCCTTCTTTGTTACGACTGCAACTGGCGACTCTCAGTTTGTTGCATGCATTGACGACAATAACAAAATAGCACCAGGCTTTAAATATCCTGGCCAACCTCCACATTATGCTTATAACCAGACAAAAAAATGCGGAAATTTGTGGCGGGGAATTTTATGCCAACCGAAAGATAATAATTATTATGATCTATAATTATAAATGATAATAATTATTCTGATCCCAAAAATTATTGATAAAGCTTGTATTTCGCTTGCTAAAAAAGTAACAAAACTTTTGAGTGCAATTCACATATAATTAAATATCATGCAAACAGTCAATTTTCTGACTCCAACGTAAATTTTTATTTTCATATATTTTGAATTGTATTAGCCACAAGGAACGGTCACCACAAGGGACGGCAACATTTTTTGAATTTTGTTTCTACTGTTTTTTACTTCACCTTTACTCACGGGAAGAATAATTCCATTTTAGAGGCCTCACAATATTCATAAAATATCAACTTTGCAGAATATTTCATACAAGCTCAGATACCGTGAGCAACGCACGTACGTAAAAAGTACGCAACTGCTTTCATTTTAATGATTCAAAGTACTAGTTCGAGTTGATATTGTCTGAGAAAGACCAAAACATTCCAACCGTGGATTCACATGGCATTCTCTTAGTACTCGAGTAAGGCACTGAAAAATTCCGACGAAAACAAAAAAGAGATGCAACCGGAACTTGTTGGAATTTTCAGTTCCTTACTTGAATCGTGCTGAGAGAACGATTTCTCCTTGTTTATCGAATGGTGCAATCTTTTTGGTTTTACTCAGACAACCTCAATACGATTCAGTATTTTGAATCATGTAAATGAAAATAAAAGCGTTTCCGTATAAGTTTTAGTGACGCCAGAGGCCAAGAAGAACATATCACATATTTTTCCATGTTAATCTTGGCAAAATTCGTTTCCGCGCTTGGCACTTGAGGGAAAGTTAGGGGGACGATTTCCTGCACGGGAAGCAGCTTCAGGATGGAGGCCTCTCCGAATTCGCATATTCAGGGCCACTTAAACCCAATTTGTATGAATTCTTATGATAGTAACGAGCCAAAAGAGTTTCAAATGAGAAAATTGTCCCGGCGGATATGAATTGGTAAATAATTCTTAATTCATTTTCAGCAAATTCTTGTAGATGGCAAACGAAAGGTATTTTAAATACAGCTGCACAAACAAAACAGTGTAAAATTCTGATTGGTTAACGCATAAAACGGAAACAATTATGTTTTCAGTAGCTAATCTCGAGCCTGCCAAAAATTATTTAATGTTTTATGATTGCTCGCTGGAAAATGCTAAAACGATTTCCAAATTAAGAAAACGGTCCAGGCCTTGATGAACGTGATGTCCTGGTATGGTAACGTTTTCGATTATAGTCGACCTATCTACCAAGACTGTGAACGCCAGATTACTCCAATCTTCTATCCCCCACCTCTCTTTAAAAAAGATATCTCTAGCCACGTCACTTCCTGTGACGGGTACCCGTTGCTGGTTGAATTATAAAAGGAAACAAACAATCTTGGATTTTACAAGTAAATTATTCTTTGAGCCTTACTATTGCAATCTAAAACCCCCCAAAAGTAATTTTTAAAGGTTCCCTGCTTCAAAATATGTGCAAGTAAAAAGAAAATGACAAAAATTAAAACTGTATGAATTATTCCATGGGGTGTCTCTGGACATAAATCTAAGACGGAAGATGGTCGGCCGTCTCAGTGGCGTAGGAACCGGTGTTGTTTGGCTGGTAGCAGCTGGTGTGTGGGTCATCAAAGTACCTCATGGTGATGTGGAGATAAGCGTAGTACTGGACCAGAGACAGGAAATAGAGAAAGAGCACTGTCACTCGGAACTTGGAACGCTGCGGAATAAAAACAAAGAGACAACTGGTAAATTAGGATATTTCTATGAATTTACTTTTTTGAGTTAAGTAAGTTACTGACCGGAGCGTCCGTGAGGAAGAGCCTCATCATTGGTGGAGGGAGGTAAGCTCGTGGAGGGTGAGCATCCTATCAATAGTCATAAGGTGAATCTCCATGCCGATGAGGATAACCACCTGGAAGACGAGGAAGCTACAGTAGACTCCAAACACGTAGCAGTTCATCATCCCATCCGGAATGGCTCCCGGGGACAAGTCACGAAGAGGAGGTGCTCCAGCCACCCGAACAGCCAGTGGAAAGCGATCTGGTAGATCCTCATGTGGTAGTCCAAACGGCGAACGAAGAGAGTCGACGCGGACAATGGTGCCATCAGTCCAGACGTACTCGTACCTCTCCTCAGATCTCATTCGGTCGTAGCGGAGCACCAAGCACGGCCCGCTTTGCGAGGAGGGGTAAATTCTACCCCCAAATTCTTGTACTGTTAAATCCCTACAATTACATATATCAAGAATCGGTTTTCACATTTGCATTGCTCTACTAAATTTTCAGTTGTTCAATTAAACTAAAAACTCATATTGGCTGATACCACGGTAGAATATACTCCACTTGAGTATTAAGGATTTCAATTTTTACAAATACATATAGAACGTTTTCCCTCATTGATAATGCACTTGGATGTAGTCGCAGTCTACTCGTGTTAGCATGCGTCTCTGCATTGAGTATGTTGCGTCGGGTGATTCGGCGAGTCGGCCGGCGCCAGGGGATTCGGCGATCGGGGCTGGAGGCTCCACCGCTTAATGAGTTGCTTTCAGTACACCTGCACAAGACACAAGAAAAAGAAAACTTTCCTTTGCCCTGCACAATGCATAATTTAGCCGTAATTATTCCGTTTGCAAACTTCAAAGCAAACTAAGTACTGAACCAATATACTGTCTGGAGTTGAAAAATTAAATAGTGATTCGTCCTCAAATTACGTTTAAGCATGCCAAAATTGAAATTAAGCCCAACATATATTTTTTTAACATATGAAATGATTTCTACTTGCAATGCTAACTAATTATTTTTTAAAAACTATAATTTAAACCTTTTATCCTCGACGAGTTTTATGATAGGGCAAAATGAGAAAATTCACTATTAAAACAGTTACAAAACCAGAACCAATTACCTAAACTTTTTTGCATTATTAAAAACTCCAGTAAATTCAATATTTTGTTTGAAATTCATGTTATTTCCGTAAATTCCACACAGTCCACACTCAAATCATTTTACAAATTGGCCTCTACAATCAATGTACTTTTAAGCCACCTTGATCTCCACAAAAATGCATAATTGACTTAATTATGCTTTCCAACAGTTGAGTTTTTCTTCAAAGGGATGAACAACGACTATTATAATGTATCTTTTTATCCTGTGTACAATAAACGTTGGTAAACTGTTTCAATGAGAAACACCGAACAATCAATCACCGTGCAATCCATTCTAGATGGAAATTTGGTAGTGGTCAAACACAACCGCAGTTAACATGTATTTTTAATCGATTCTGCACTGGATTTGAGAACGCCTCACAAGAGCTCCACCCGCTCTTGACAAAGAGTTCTTAGTTTATCTCATCAGCTGGAGATCCTTTTCGTTGGCAAATTTACTTTAACGCTATTGAGTCATACACTGTTATTCAGGGGAACATGCGAATACGAGTTTCCCTCCCCAATTATGGTAAATTGTAAATAACAATGTTCAATGTACATGAAAATTTTCATGCTGTGTATTCAACAAACAAATAAGAGATAAATATAATAGTTTTGGCGCCAAACCTTACATTAATATCAATTTTCATAGTTTAAATTTAAATTACTATACGGTTAACTAGTACCTGAGAGGTACATTGAGTGATCCCAAGAAATTCACAAATGACAAAAGCTTCTCCTCATTGAGAAAATCGGATTTTGCACAGTTGAAACGTCGCGACGTCCGACTCCGCATGATTTTTCAATGAGAAGAAGCTTATGTCACTTGTGAATTTGTTGGATGATCACTCAATTTACCTCTCAGGTACTATTTAACCGTATAGTAACTCTTATATACACTGCGAATACGTATGGGCAATAGTCAGCCTAAGGTGAGATAATGTAATCCAGCATTAATTCATTTTATGTTCAATAAATTTCAAAAGTTATGATATAGATGAAGTAATGAGGAGAAAAAATAAATAGAAAATCATGTAAGAGTTCTTTACAAAAGATACACCATTCACGGTAAACAAAATTGCATACTAATTGTAACTAGACAGTGAGGAAATGATACATATCAGTTTTTAACATGACAGGTAGCAAAAAAGGAAGCTGAGTAGCCGGATTTTGTAGCAAGCAAGGCAACGCATTCGATATTCAATTTTTTGGTTAGTTGCTCCTACGGTGAAACCAAATCAAGTCTCGTTAATTTTCGATGAAGAAAGCCTCAAACAATGTCAATGTCATCCCCTGGGAGTAATAGAAACTCCTTTGAAATTTTCAATTCAAGGTCGCGGTTTTACAATTAGGGGCTAACTTCCAGCTTTTCAATGTTTTCTTTGTAATTCAAAGCCCAACTTCAAGCTTCGAAGAAGACAGAATTTGTGCAAAAGTTAATGAGAAATGGCGCTTATTAATAATCTACAGAATTAGCTTATTGTAAAAAAAACCACGTTCAGTTTGAACAGCTTTTATCTTCAATTCAGAGTAAGGCTTGACGTATCCATCAGATAAAATTTACAAAACAGCGAAGGCGAAATATTATTAACTTGTTCCAATAGTTCATATCATGATACTTGCACAACTACAAACCATTAAGCTACAAAAAAATCAGGCATATTTTTCCCATAACTCGAAGTATGTATGAAGTAATGCTTGAATAAGCTGATAACCGCTATCTCAGATGGATCCACTGCTTTTCTAACAGAAAATTCATTGAAAATTGTTCTGTAAAATGAAACCAATTATTTAAAACAGCTCAATGGTTTTTACAAATTTAAGTTTTCGAGCAGTTAAAGTTATACAAAAAGTTGTTGTGAATCGGGGCCAATTTAACGAAACAAAACTGGAAATTTGGCAGGTAGCATAGACAACGAAGAATTTGGAAAGACAAACTAAAGTCCAGTGCACTACTAACAAGGTAAGTACCCCAAGTGTAAGTCGAACCATGGACAGTGACCACTTTAGGAATGTCATTTAGATCTCTTAGACCCCATATCTGGTGAACATTTTCTGCAAAAGTTGTATGATAAAAGTTTGTCCCTTGGCAGGATTTACATGCCTGCATACGCCTGTGCCATTGATTGCAAACAATGAAACAAGATGCAGTATCTATAAGCAGTTTAAATCTTTCGAAGATCCTTGACATCGATGTGTTTGTAGACTGCTAAGCCTCAATTAATTAAAGCGGACTTCATAAACATAGCTCGTCCGGGTTATTTCAAAAACCTAAACAACCCACACATCAGAACTCATTGAAACACTTACCCCCTCAACTTCACAAACTGAAATTTAAAAACTAGTAGTTAATTTGAAAATTTAACATGAATCTGGTGATGACTTTGATTCACCACATACCGCCATCAAACCGCAAACCAGGAAAAACTATAATAACAATGCGCAATTTGATTGGGTTTTTATTTGGGCAACAATAATTTGAAACAAAAGAACATATAAAAAACAAGTAAATATCATAAATTGAAAATCTCGTCCATTGATTGTTGGGTTGGTAAAGTCCCTTTGATGCCAGCAGCATTTCCTCGTTGGATGGCA
Organism: Salina celebensis; assembly: GCA_036561885.1. Taxonomy (NCBI): domain Eukaryota; kingdom Metazoa; phylum Arthropoda; class Collembola; order Entomobryomorpha; family Paronellidae; genus Salina; species Salina celebensis. The sequence continues at coordinate 11,468 of JAAXOA010002712.1, forward strand.
AGGGAAAGTCTTTGGATCAGAAAATTTTTGGCACGTAAATCGCCTGATTCTTCAATTAAGTATGCGCCAACTTGGTCCCTGAGTGCCCTGCTCTGAATTTTGTGATAAAGCAACTTAAACTCCAATTTTTTTCCTGTTGTACCCAAGCTACTCGTTTATATTACCGTTTGTGGTAATGAGTTATGCAACCGGTACGTGTGGAGCAGGTTTTGGATAAGCACGCTGGGTCTGCCATCAGCCAATGAGAGTTTCCATTAGAGATGGGAGGTTACTACAATCTAAGAGATGACACCAAAAACAATAAGAGTATCATTCAGCCAATATGAATTTTAGTTTATTCGAACAACTGAAAATTTTGCAAAGTAGTGTGTTAACAGATTTGTGAGTGATATAATTGTAATGTAGGGATTAATCAGTGCCCGAATTTTGGGAGTAGAATTTAGAACTCTTCGCAAACCGGCCCGTCACATTTGTTGTAATATTCACAACAATGTCCAAAGTAATCCATATTCAAACAATTGCTCCAATCATCAAATCCAGTAAGGCAAGAATCCTTTTCACCTAATTCAGGGAAGAAGATTAGCGTACTTGTTAGCTTGGAAATGACGAACTTAAACCTTTTATTGTACAAATAATACCACACTCAGGAATGGTGCAAGTAACGTTTGAAGCCGCACAACACCACAATGCCTTATAGTTTGTGCAACCATCATACTCGTTGCATCTTTGTATATCCTTCTCGCTAGGCTCTTAAATAACAGTAGAATAAAAACATGATACAAAAGAGTAGAAAACATGATACAAATGAGTAGAAAACATGAGTACATGATTCGTGATACATTACGATGTTTGGGATGCCACATTCGTCCAAACACAAACTCTAGCCAAGTAGCTTGCATCATTATCGCTTAAACGGTCACATACAAAGTCGCTTGATTTTGTTACTGTAATTGCAACGTTTGCGAGATAGTAGTGCCGAAGAGCTCTGAACTAATGAACTTTAGTTTAGCTGAATATGTAATGTTTGGTGTTATTTGCTTAAGCATATAATATTTGGCAAACTAGAAGTCTCTAAAATTTAATCTATTAATCCCGACGATATAAAATGGACATGCAAAACGGAAAACTAGGACAACGATGACAGATCGAATCGAGTTTACAACGTTTTAGCCTATGTTAGAAGTTGTTGTGACATTTTACGCCCAACTTT
>JAAXOA010002713.1:0-12674 GCA_036561885.1 Salina celebensis
AATGACAACTTTTTTGATTTTTCACTTGTGACGATTTTACTGGTCAGCAATTTCCAAATGTGACAGTGTCAAAAAAAAAACTCCCATTCTTCCTCTACAGAATGATACCAACGTTGTTTTTCACTGACAAATAGTTCGAAAGTTATTAATTTTTCCTTTGGGGTACATTTTTTCGACTCACCCTGTACAACGGCCAAGGAAAGTAGCTTGGTTCAGTTACTAATTATTGCAGTTCTTGGAGAATGTAATAAACGCGTGTTGGGGAAGCACAATATCAAGTGAAATTTTCAAGCGTATGTAATGCTCTTAAGAAGGAGTTGTTCAGAGTGAGAGAAAGTGTTTTTTACCTATTGATCCTTGCAGCTACCCCGTAAAGCCCACTCTTTTGAGATGTATTATCTAAGTCCTGACAATACAACGACCAAATACACTCCAGCGCTGGGGAATCTTGGGAATACGCATTTCCTATGTTGAGCATAGCTCTGAACATGTTATTCACATGATCCTCCGTCGACGTTGCAGATTCCTTCGTGATAAAGTCGCTACTCCGTCCCGAAACAGGTTCCGATGCATTATCTACACGATCCGATGTCATGTTTTTAGAAATTGGAGGCTGGAATAGAATATCCAAAGAGGACGGCTCTGTCGTCATCAGCATTTCACCTTTCGGTGAGTACCATTTAAATGGTCCTTCATCCTCCCACGATAAAGCTCGTCCTTCACTAGCATCACGACTACTATTACCGATTAAGTTGTGCTTCGCCAACTGGTTGTCTGCCGTTTTTTGCACAAAATTGTGAATCTGATTTAGAAGAAACACGCCAAATGACATGAACACTAGCGAAGTCAAGCTCTTTTCATACGGCGTTTTTTCTTCTTTCCCAGCAATATCTGATGATGTAACATTCACAGTCATGTTCCTGGAATGTTGGTTCTCTTTAATGGGGACAGGTTCAACTTCCGTCATTTTAGCCTCTCTTCCTCTGTATCTTTCATTCAGCTCTACTAAAAGCTTACTGTTATTCCCTCGTTGAATTGTCTCATTCACAACCTAAAAGAGGAGTAAAAAAATCCAACTTATGTTCACTCTTTAAAAAATCTAATTGCTCTTCTGTAATCATCCGAAAAGTACACACATTTACCGTTGACCATTCTGCATAAACCATAAAGAAACACTCCCTGACAAAATGGAAAGTCCTACTGGTGCTTCTGCAGGACAATTATTCCACCAACTTATTTCCATTTTGCATCCATATGGAACAGCCCTTTTTCTGTTTATGCCATGAAAACATTGTGTTCTTGTGTAAAATACATAAAAAAGCTCTTTGTACCGAAGAGAGATTCAAGTTTAAAGCTTTTTTGTGTGTAAACTACTTCCCATCACTGGTTGACTGAACAATAGTCCCATATAAAACAGTCGCTAGTTACACTCTATCTATTGATCTAGACCATTGTACTCCAATTATTTCGAGTAATTAAACAACATAGTGCTCTTTCTATTTGAACAGCTAAAACTACAAGAATTATCCTCATAATGGCGAGTTTTGCGTAGGCATAGAATTTATTTTTTGCTCTCCTTTCTATGACAGAAAAAAAACGATTGTAAAATCCAAAAGTATTTCCAAAAATTCACAAGTCTAAAACTGCATTTCCTGTTTTTTTTGCAGGGAGGATTCTAAACTGAAGAAAAAAATATTGCATAATAGTCTACTTTCACAAATCCTGTGTTTACTGGAAGCCCAACTGAAAATGCATTTTACTTCCTTTTATTGTACCATTTAACGGTTTTCCTATATTTTATCGTTTGGAGTTTGGCCAATCCATTTTCTCTGCAAGTGGATGTATGCCAGTGATGTAAGGGATTTTAGATTCTCTCATTTTCAGTGTCCTCATGTCTCTTTTTGTGGAAGAAAAATTGAATGGATTTTTTTGTTATGCTTCACTAAGAGGAATAGATACTAAGGGGTAAATGTATTTTATTGACCATATTTTTTCTCTAGAGTGTCCATTAAACTTGCTGCAACAACACTATCATCAGCAAGAACTTCACTGAGCACACCTTTTTATTTCCATCCAGCCATTCCTTTCAGATGTCAGCATGAACATAATCATCATTAAGATTGCAATGGGGAGTCTAATGCACTGGCTTACTTTGAGGAATCCTTGTAATGCCGCTGGAAATCCAGCCGGAACATGACCCACGGAGCCATTCAGCATAGAATTAGCTTTCACTTTGCCCATCGACAGAGTTGAAAGGAGAGATGCTGGCGAAGTGTACAAATGATTAGCCAGGGAAAATAGTGTTTCCAGATCTGCAGCGAAATTCTTTGGTTGCATTGACGTTTGCGAATTTTCCGTGTCGTAGTCGTCTTCATCTTCCTCAACTTCTTCATCGTCGACTTCTTCGTCGTTGTCCTCACTACCCACCTTTTTCACGTTTTCCCCAGTTTCGTATAGATCATCCTGAATGTCTTCGGTATCATCATCATCATCGACAAAGTCACCGTCCTCTTCATCCGTTATCATCTCCTCCTTTTCCTGATTCTCTTCGTAGTCTTGCTGGTGGTGGCCTTGTTGAGCGTTTTTCGCGCTGGCAACACGGTTGTGAGTAAACAAATGGCCTGTGCCTTTTCCGGTTTTGTTTACTATCGCTGGTGACGATGGTCTCCTCTGCTGCAGATTATTATTTTTATTATGAGGAAAATGCGTCTGGGAAGGATGAGGGTGGAGGATATGCTGATATGAATGGCTCGGGTCTCCCATACTCCCTGCAGAGATCATGGACGGATGCCAAGACGTCGTGTACAAATCATTTTGGGATAAGCCTCCAGCATTATCCCCACTACCTCCTCTTTCTTTCTTTCCATCCGGCAGTGCCACACTCTCCCCCATTATCTCCGACAAAGTAGGATCCGGCATTGGGAGAGTTCCTCCTGGACTACTCTGACCCGGATGCAGCTTCTGATTATGATGATGAGTCGGCAAATCCTCCTCGTGATTCACTGCCGTTTCTTGTTTGCTCCCGGGTGTAGAGAGTGGCGGGGCTCCGGGAAGGCTTTTTGGAGGCTGCGAGACATTGTTCATGTTGGACGTTGACTCTCGTGACGATGTGAGTGAACTCTTTCCGCTGCCTCCAGAAGGAACCTGTGATCCTCTCCTTGGCACACTACTATAATTGACAGCAGTGATACTTGCTTTCGCCGAACTTGTTGCTGAAGTAGACACAGCTAAACTGCCATTTGTCTTTTTCGTTGCTGCTACAATTCCAGCGTTTGGGAGGCTTCCTTTCCCTGCGTTCATTCCCAATACGTGCTTCGATTTCGCCGAGAGCAAGCGTAACTCATCCGCGAGCTCGTTTACTTCCTGCATCGTTGGCTGACTGCTGCGGTAGTTTGGATCATTTGAAAATCCCTCCTGAGAGTAGAAAAGTAAACAGAAACGCTCTAGATAAAAAAGTACACAGATTATAACTGAAAATTAATGAGCATTTACAAGCTAAGTCTCTACAATGGCGACGTTTCACTCATGATTTACTCTCCTCGGAAGGAGAAATCGTGAGACGACACTAATCCGATTAGATGAGAAAGAAAAACATGTAAAATTATTTTAGACAAGGTACAAAAATACGACAAATACGGCTCTACATAAGCGCACCCGGATCTGTCCGCGGAAGCATCTCAAGATTGATTCTTCGTGACAAATACAAATTACTTTTAGTTGATGTCAACAGCAGTCATGGCACCTCAACCCACTCTTTATTTGACCAGACCGTTAAAAACCGGGTTTTAATGGATGGTCTTAATTCTAGGTGGGCATGGGTTTTATTGAGAAGTGGTTTTAATTAACAACCACCTGAAACAGCTTCATTTGCAATATAATATAGTAATTATGGCTACATTGCATTTTAAAATTTTGTAGCAGGTTAACACCAAATAAGTTCTGACTGTTGACGGTTGTATAGTTTAACTAAGGGATAATTTAATGCCCATTATTGTCCAATTTTGTCCATAAAAACCCAAAATGCCCATTTATTACCATTTTGGTTATTTTTCTAAATAAACCGTGGACATTGCCATCACTGGTCAACAGCGACTACAAGAAGGAAAAAAACGTTTTTTCCCCTCTCCTGGATTCCAACTTTCCCCATAATCGGATTACAAGTAAGGGGTCCTCCATAAAGTACGTCACGGTGATTGGAAGTTTGGTTGTTTGTGAACGGCCCGAGAAAAAAGAGAGAATGGGAGTGTGATTTCCATCAGACGATGGGACAGACGGTCAGCCGAGAGGACCGAGACCTACTGTCCTCCAGACAAGCCCCGCCGTCTGGCCGAGCCGCCCCAACGGCCTCAGACGGCCTCCGGTCGCTGGCTCGGAGCCTGTCGGGGTCGACACAGCCGCCGTCGTTGGGTCGTCTCTGCCAGCCGTCGGGGCTCGTCTGGAGGACTGTAGGTCTCGGTCCTCTCGACTGACCGTCTGTCCCATCTTCTGATGGAAATCTCACTCCCATTCTCTCATTTTTCTCGGGCCGTTCACAAACAACCAAACTTCCAATCACCGTGACGTACTTTATGGATCATCCCTAAGCACCCAGAGAAAACATTTCAACTATACCTTTGGCGATGAACTGAAGTGATCACCACTAGGTTTTCCTCCAACAACGGTTGTTGACGAGGCTCTATGATAGGGGTGCTTCTCAAGCTGGTGATTATGTTGTACAGGCAAAGAGGATGATGAAGGGTCTGAGGATCTTCGTGAGGATCCACTGTTGTGAATCAGTATCACAATTCCGATCACACACCCAATCAACAACGTAAACCCTGCTGCTGCCGAGCATTTCCTTGAATCCATTTCTCTTCCTTCTCCTTAGCACAAAATCCAATAAAAAATGGAATTTTTGTGCACACAATCAACTAGTTAACTTGTAAGTATCTAGACGAAAAAAAAAATCTTGGCGAAAAAAACGTAAATCTGTTTTTTTTGCCCACCAGCGTATATAAATTGTTGAGTGAATCACAGAAAAGGGATTCAACACAAGAAGAGGGAAAGTTTGAAAAAAAACAAGATCCAGATCACATTCAATTCATGTCACATTCCAAATAGAAAACTGCAAGAAAGAAAGTAAAAAAAAAAATTGACAATGACTTGAGTCAGTGTTCTAGTGGAATGTGGTCTTGCTAACAAGTGGTAGTTGGGCCGCTATCATTTTTTTATTATTTACTTTTTTCCCTTCTTCTTCCCATCCACGTATTTAGACATATTTTTATCTTGTTGTTTTGTTTTCCCACTCTGTTGCAAAATGATGGTGAAAGTTTTATGGATGCGTAGTTCTGGCAAAACAATGATGTTCCTTTTAGCTACATTCTTCTTTTTTCCACGTTTTTACAGTCTGTCCAAAATAAGTCTGACAGCTTTAATATCCTCAAGTATATATTTTTTTAGCAAATTATTTTCACAAGACAAAAAGTTAAATATTAACTTTGCGTCATGAACTTTACGCTCATGTTTTATACACCAATTTTTTAACTTGTTTCAAAGAACTGCAATAACAATCCAATGTAAAAGGAATGTGACCTTAGGTATGTGCGTGTGAGTGGAGAGAGGAGAAAGTATTCCAGAATTTTCCAGTGTAGGGCGACTTTTCTACATCTTTTCTCTCTTGAATTTTTTTTATGTCGAACAAAAAAACTTTCACTCTTTGTTTGCTCGCGTGAGTTTAATGAAAAGCGTAAGAAAATATTCTTGTTTTGGCAACGAGTCAATATTATGGAAGGCTTTAAGAAAAAAGTCTCTCATGAGGAAGCTCCAACTATTTCACCGCGAAAACATGGTCAGCAATTCGGAAGTCGGACCTTCCACACAGGTCTTAACTCACGTCACAAAAAAAAAGTCTCCTTGAAATACTATGTTTTTTATATTTCTTTGGAGTTGAACAATGAAATATAAAGTGTGTTACTGGGAGCAGTAACGTGAGAAACTGTCCCCTTACAATAAACCAATTGCCAATAAAAAGGAATTGATATTTGAAAATTTATCAAGGCAAACATTAATGAATTTTTGCGAGAACAACTCACTTATTTCCCTGGGTATAAATTACCCACTTTTTGACAATCCACAAAAGAGCTACCCAATAAAAATATAAGGGGAAAAGTATAAATCAAGGAGGAACTGAACTGGATATTATTTTATTTTGCAAAATGAGACAAACACGAGAAATGTGTTTGTGAGCAGATCGTCCTCTCAAAATTGGCAAGGAAATTAGCAAAACTACAAAACCCAGTCACGTTCTACATTTCAGAGAAGCCTCATAATAGCTTCATGATCAATGGCAGATTTTTGCACTCACACTCAAGCAACGAAAAAGTACTTCTGAATTATACACTTTGGCATTCATAACTACCCATGAGAGATATTCCTTCTTTTCATGGTGAGAGATTGTGCAATTTTTTTCTCCTTTGTCATGAATCTAGACGGGAGTGATTGTCATGGTAAAAAAATAAAAGGGACGTAGGGTAAGGGTGCCAGAGTTAACAAGCAAGTTGCACGTTGAAGACAGTTAAACTAGAAAGAAGAGTAAAATAAAAAAATAACTTTTGAAAAGCAAACCAGGGGAAGATGTGTGTGTGTGTGTGACAACCACCGGTTTTTTGTGTGCTTTGCTCTGTAAAACAATATAATGATTTAGGGCAACATCAAGGCAACGATAATGATGATTATAACAACGATGGTTGTTATTTTTCCTAATCTATAGTTCAAATAGTTTTGTTTTCTTGTTCAAATTCGTTCTATTGATGTTTTAACTATTGTCTAGTACATCAATATTCTGTTACTCTAAAATAGGTTTATTCAGCTAAGATTGTATTTATATACACTACTGCAAAATGTATCCGTGAGTAATAAAGTAGCATGAAGCCAATTACTTACTTAATCATGTTTAACCACAATGTCAATCTGTTCTAGAAGAGAGATTCTCTAATGCATTAACGTATGAAAAAAATGTAAAACTAACAAAATTTCATGGCATGGCTTAAACGTATTACTATGTAAGACTGACGAACAAACTGGTAAAAACCATGGTGCTTATCAAACCTCTGAGAGAGGACAGGTAAGGTAGGTCGAAGTACGCTGAGTGCTCAAACTGCCGTGAAATTTCATTAACGAGCAAGTAAGTGCTATGGGAAAAGCAGACAATAAAACGTTGACACAAAAGAGCCATAGTAATAGTTCCTTTTCTTATTATGTTTTACTTTTTTAATTTGTATCCTTTTGAAGAAAATTTCACAGATTGAGGATTTCGAGAGGTTTCTAAGAAATGAGTTTGTATGTGTGGGACAAAATTGTCGTCTTTCAATCTCTCACCATCAACCATGATAAGACGCAGATGACAGTGATTTGTTGAAAAAAATGTATTTTTTTAGGAGAATTAAATAAAATGCGGTAAAATTTACACAGTTTGTCGTCCTGGCAATTGTTAGTGTTAGAATTGTATGAAGTGTCATTTCATTTGTTTAGTTCAACGGCTCCATTTGAGTAAGTATGAAAAAGCTGACACGCATCCGGGCATGGAAGCGTGAAGTATGCATGCATGAAATGAAAGAACCGTTTCTGCACATTCTCTGGATTGGTATTATCTCTTGAACGGCAGGTGCACTCTGTTCTACACTTCTTATTAGCTTAGTTGCTTAATTCTTGAACGAATCCTTCACAGTGGGCAGTATAAGAGTGCAATGATGAATGGAACAAAGACTGAACAACTGCTAACTGAATAATGCAAACGTTTAAAATTGTCATAAAAATTTATAATAGGTGATGTCGATGTCCTTTGGGGTCGTCCATAAAGAACGTCACATGGAGTTAAGCTTGGGTTATTTGTGAACGACCCGAAAAATGATGGTATGGGAGTAAGTTTCATCAGGTGACTGGATGGGCCTGGTCAACCGAGAGGACCGAGCCCCACAGCCTCCAGTCGATTCCCGCCGTCTGTCAGAGCCGCCCCAACGCCGGCAGCCGTGTCTCCCCCTCCAGGCTCCTCGCCCGCTTCGCCTGCGAGCCTCTCCCTGACGGGGGAGGCTCTTGGCTCAGCTGGCCTCCGGTCGCTGGCTCGGATCCGTCCCGTCACCTGATGAAGATCTTACTCCCATACCATCATTTTTCGGGCCATTCACAAATAACACAAGCTTCACTCCATATGAAGTTCTTTATGGATCATCCCTTTCTGCGTACAGGGACGAACCAAATAGTAATCTGAGAGTATTTCCTGATTATACAATACGTAAGTTGTTTTTTATTAAGGCACACTCTAACTGGTCGATATTCGACTTACAAGATAAGTACATACATAGTTGCAAATACAACCACGTTACAAGAATTGTGCTGCACAAAAACGTAAAATGTGTGGAGTGAATGGTACTTATAAGAAGTTGACATCAATTATCTCCCACCGTTGACTTAGTCACTCGGTTTGGTTTGAGAGTGGTCGTGGGTCCCTGGATCTGTATGGAAAGTGTAGCGATATCGTTGTCCTCAGATCTGAGGGCTTTTTGACGGCTTGAATTTATAGTGACAGCTATTGATATTGTTCGCACATGAACTTCCACTCCAGAAGTACGAGCCAATGATGAGTTGGGAGATAATAGGAGCCAGTAGAGATTGCAACGAGGAACAGGACAGAATTGAGAAGATGATGGTCCAAAAAACAAGTGGGAAGTTATTGTAATGCTTTTTAGTATTATTACAATAGCCTCAAGAATGTTTCCATTATCCAAGCCCTGAACTAGCTGCACACCATAGTCTTCTTTTGAAGCAGGTGCTGGGAGGAATTAGGAATGGGAAAGGAGTGTAAGAGCTACGATTACTGAATGACTTTATGATGTCTGACAAAGTGATTTCACCATTCATCGGATGCGGCTGCAGTAGAGGGAAGGAATTCCGAGTATTTTGTGACTGCAGTAGGCTCTTCATCCTGGAAGTCATTCTCATTAACTTTCATGGAATCGGCTTTATCTACCTCGGGATAAAAGATACGACTATGTCACATTATGTATTATGTGCTTGTTGAAAAAAAATCAAAGCCACACCTATTGTTTTTTATTGGGAGCTACCAGCAACCAGCATCCATTGGCAGTTAGCCTACAACGGGATTGACACTATTAAGACTAAGGCCCATTGTTCTATGCTTCCAACAAACATGTCATGTTATGCAAAATGTTTTTACCTGTGATGACAGTTTGCTTTCATGAGTGGTTAAAGAAACAACAGCTCTATACGGTCATTTTGACTTTGACATAAAACTTTCTGTTTTTATTCGGTCTACATTGTACAAGCTTAATTTAATATAGATTGGTAAATTCTACTATAAACCCGAAGACTTTATGATTCCCATCTGGACTTTTTCTCTCGTAGGATGAGGCTGCCATCTTCAGCTTCCGCAGAATAATATTGTTTACGATCCCAACTGTAATTCATGTAGGTTAAATATCCAGCACAAAAGACAATAGCTACGCCACCAATTACCATAACGCCTATATTCTGAAAAAAAAGAAACAAATTTTGAAGTTGCAGCACAGCATCAATATCCTGATAGTATTTACTAGTAGCATATCGCACCGGTTTAGCGTAGAGCTCAAAATTTAGAACACGGAAAGCATTGCTTGTCTTTAAAGAACGAAGTCCTTCTCCAGGTTGATGGGGCTGAGTTGGTGCCGCTTCAGTCTTTTTAATTTTCATATGTCCTTTCTCCATTGTGTTTAGTTTACCAGCAGACCCTCCCATATTTTCTATATAAAAACAAAAAACAAAAACGCAAGGTAACTCCTAATCAGTAAACTTTTAAAAAGATGCATGAAACACAGAACAGACACAAAATGCTCAGCTAAAACGGAAAAAACAAAAAGTTTTCCATGTTAGGCACCACCGAGATTCGAACTCGGGATCTCCTGTTTACTAGACAGGCGCTTTAACCAACTAAGCCATGGCGCCTCAACGCTGTTGGAAGGGGAGAAAATCGTCCTACTTGAAGCTAATGCGATCGATACAGAGAGTAACACACGTGGGTAAATGTTTACTATCATCATGTGGTGGAATTAACTTCCAAAACAGAAAGAACAGCTGAATATTCGAGGGATATTTTACATTACGGCAATCAATTAAGTGCAAATCTAGAATTGCTGTTTGATTTTAACGTAAGAATAACTAGAATTTGGCTGAACAAAAAAAGACTGGACACCACACACTGGGCACAAACATATAAATAACATCACAATCAAAACAAACTGCATTCAGCAAAGCTTTGAATTACCGTTTTTTCTTAAATCATTCACGATGCGAACACCACAACAAGGACGATGATTACTTGATATGATGACTGAATGCTCCCCGTCAATTATGTACTCTTCTACCGTCAATATGACTAAATGACACAAGTGACTTCTACTAATTCAATTCTACTGGATAGACTAGCGAACCGTTGGAATGATCGCCTTCTCTGTGCCAAAATGCATTATAAAATTCACTTTGTCAACCAAATCACTGCAGTGCAGTGAACAACTGAAAATGCTTTTAATTCTGACAAAAAGAGAAAATTTGACTCGCGGATTTGTACTGGAGCATTGTGGTGGTTCTTTATGGACGTAGTTCAGCTGTTACGCAAACCCTTTGCTGCTACTCTGCGATGTGCGAACAAAGACACCAATGCTAAAAAAGAGAAAGCAGTTTGCTTGAACTAAAATCACGTTGTTTTGAGCTTGATCATTTTTACTCGTATAATTCAAGTCTACAATGCATAATTGCATAATTACAATATTTAATTACCGGTATAAAATAAGCAGCAAGGTAATGTGTTTTACTACATAGTTAAATTATAAAATTCGCCGAATCTCAGATTTACCACAATAAAGAACATTTTTAATGGATTCTCGCATTAAAAAAGTTCATCTAAAATATACGTTAGGAACTCTTTAAGACACTTAATATTAAAAGTAAATAAGCATAAGTATGGTTATAAGCGTAAAAAGAGTAAAACTCATGGTGCAAAGTGTTACTCTGTTAATCAAAAGTGTTAATCAAAAGACCCGGATACGGGAGAACGTGTTCCCTCAGGTAGTTTAATACTTTCTTATTGGTTTGTTAGCCGTCTCTGCGGTAACATCAATGATGGCATACTCGGGAACGTCAATTGTCGCTTTAACTTTGCCACGGAAGTCGACAGGCCCTCGAAACAAATTTTCAATTTCAACTAAAGTTTTCCCTTTTGTTTCCGGAATTATCCAGCCAATCACAGATGTCTGGAGGGAGAAGAGAGCAAATAAAAGAAAGGTAAAAAGTGGACTTATCGTGTACATTAAGAATGGGAATAAAAGGATAACGATAAAAGAGGAAATATTACAAATTAACATTGCAGCAGAGCTTAGGTACGAACGAACATTTAAATTGAACATTTCACTCATTAAAATGTAGGGAATAGGACTGGCCAGGGAAAAAGACGCGACATAGGCACACAGTGAAACCAGAGGCAGCCATGAGTGTACCGAAGAAAATAAAGAATCATCTGATGAAACGGATGAGGGAGTTTTGTCTCTGAGTGAGACGCCAAGTGGATGAGTGAGATTATCCCCTAGAGGTGGACTTGGAGAAGGATCATCGGTAGAGAAGGAGAACAAGTAGATGGCAAAGATCACGTGTGAAATAGCCATTAGTATACCTGACACGATCAAGAGTGGTTTTCTGCCGACACGATCTACGAGAGGCATCGTAATGAAAAAAGCGATGATATGGACAGTTCCGAAAATAGCTGGTCGATAGTCTTCTGTGTGGGTTGGAGGTGGATGAGGAATACCTGCGGCTCCTGTGGATGCTGTGCCATGGAATAAGATCATCTTCATGTAGTAGATTATTGCACTAATTCCAGAGAACTGTTGGAATATCATGAGAAGAAAGATAATAACAGCAGGGCGACGAACAGAAGGCTCGCTGAGTAACTTCCGAACTCCAGTTTCCTCGTGGATATGGTCATACTCTGTGGGACTGATGGAGGTCGATTGTTCGACGGCTTCGCGGATTTCCTGGATTTCTTTATACAAGCGAACTTCCTCATCGGTCACAATGCCCCGACGGCGATAGCGAAGCTGTTTGAGTGCATGGAAGGCTTGATCTTCTTGATTTTGACTGATCAACCAGTGTGGCGTTTCAGGAAGGTAGAGAGAACAAAGGAGTAGGCCTGCTGGAAAGAAAGCCATGAGGATCGCGAGCGATTTCCAGTTGAAAGAAGATCCAAACATACAGCCGAAAAGAACTCCAACTGCTGACATGATTGGTGGAAGGTATCCTAACTTCCCTCTGTGTTGGGGTCGAACAGTCTCACTCACCTACAAAAGCAAGGTGATATTTTTTATCATGTACTACTTTGGGATGATCCATAAAGAACGTCACATGGAGTGCAGCTAGGGTTACTTGTGAACGGCCCGAAAAATGTTTGTATGGGAGTAAGTCTTGATCAGGTGACGGGACGGATCCTGGTCAGGCGAGAGGACTGAGCCCCACAGTCGAGCCCCGACGGCTGGCAGAGACGACCCAACGACGGCGGACGTGTCGACCCCGACAGGCTCCGAGCCAGCGACCGGAGGCCAGCTGAGCCAAGAGCCTCGCCCGTTAGGGCGAGGCTCGCAGGCGAAGCGGCCGGA
>JAAXOA010002714.1:0-12670 GCA_036561885.1 Salina celebensis
TCCCAGCTTATCAAACCGGACAAGCCTCACTTTTTCTTTTGTATTTTCAGTCGAACAACGCGCCATCGGGTAAGGATGTGCCCAGTCCCAGAAGATGATCTCGTTGAAGGTCGCTATTGCTAGGAGTCTCACACTGGGGTGGAAGGCCAGAGAGGCGATTACATTTCCAGAGTCAGTTACTAACAATTCAGAGCCTGCTTTGAGGTCCCAGACGCGAACATGACCGGCGAGACAGCCACTGGCGAGAATGTCGTTTTGAGAAGGATGGAAAACAACACACCATGGAGTACGAGGATGACCGGTCAATGTTTGGATAACATTTCCAGAGGAGACGTCGCAGATGTAGACGTTGTGGTCGCCGTGGCAGGAGGCGACTTTGGTTCCATCGGGGGAAAAGGCAATGTGGAAAGTTGTTCTGGCTCCAGAAGGCAACTTGAATTTCTGCAAAAACCAAAGAATTAATTTAAAAACTAATTTAGAAGTCACCTGTTTTTAGTTTAATTTTCTATTTTATTTAAATTTTTACCCTTTTTTCGAGCTCCTTCGTCGCTAAAGTATGCACAGCCTTTGTTTGAAGACTCTGACTTAATATTCTACTCCCTGGGGCCCCACTTCTCCTCCGTCCAACCCCTCCATAGCCGAAATACCCTCCAAATCCAAGTTCCCTCAGAAATAGTTCCTTCGGAATGGGATAGCCATACTCCCCTGGGATGGGCTCCCTTTGCTCCTCCTCAGGATCCTTGTCCATTGTTTAAACTATTTAAAGCACTACTTAATTAAATCTAATTAACTATCACTAATCCACTTATTCGTCAGAAAACCGTGGTCACTTCTCCCTTTCTTGCTCGGTGAGGATCCATTTTGAATAAAACTTTGTCTAAAAAAAACAAAACAAAAACATTTTACTCTGACTTAATATTCTACTCCCTGGAGCCCCACTTCTCCTCCTTCCAACTCCTCCATAGCCGAAATACCCTCCAAATCCGAGTTCCCTCAAGAATAGTTCCTTAGGAATGGGATAGCCATACTCCCCTGGGATGGGCTCCCGCTGCTCCTCCTCAGGATCCTTGTCCATTGTTTAAACTATTTAAAGCACTACTTAATTAAATCTAATTAACTATCACTAATCCACTTATTCGTCAGAAAACCGTAGTCGCTTCGCCCTTTCTTGCTCGGTGAGGATCCATTTTGAATAAAACTTTGTCTAAAAAAACAAAACAAAAAACATTTTAAACTGCAAACCACAGATTGTACTAATTCCAAAGATTAATTTAAACTTTTAATTGTTGGTTAGCTTACCTGGATAAAAACTAACTAAAGATTTAATTGTTATTGCTGAGTTAATTGTTTTGTTTTTAAGATTAAAGACAACTGGCAATATTGCTTGTGAAAAGGAGTCGAATGTGGACGAGATTGAGAGAATAAAAAGAAGAATATTTTAGTTTTTTCGACCTATCAACAGAGAGGAAAAGCCCAGATGAGGGCCACACTCTATACTCACAGTGTAAACACAAACTAGAATCACAGCTGGGGCTGTTCATGGTATTAAGAGAGTGAAAAAGGAGGTGCGAGTGGTTCGAGTTTGATACAAAAATGCATGGGCAATGTGAGAAAAGCTCGTGTGGATGCTTCCTTGTCAGTGTGAACAACCCGAGATTAGCGGAAGGTCGGATGTGTTGAAGAGGCAAGTGGATGGAACGGCTGTATTGCAGTGGTACAAAATAGCAGGTAGTAATTATGTCAAGATGGAGGTGAACAAAGACGGCCGCTCAAGCCATTTAAAACTTAGAATTGCATGGAAACAAAAGCTGAAGAATAGAAAGGGTCAGCATATGGGGAGATTCTTTATGTAAAAATTTTGCTGACGTTAGTATTTATAACATATTTATTTATAGCTATTATCCAGAAATACAATTACATTGCATAACATTGTAAGTTTGATGAAGCATTCAGTATCGTAAAATACTCAGTTCTGGTCCACTCCGGGCTATAAATAGGAAATTTGCAACCTTTTCAAGATACTTATATAAATGTTCAAATTTATCATTTGTATCATAACATTTTATCTAAGTTTAAGTGTTTTATGTGAACATCTATTAACTACACTGTTTGTTGCACTTCACACCATCAACCATAAGAAAAATACCTATTTAATTTATTAAATGGAGAATCTATAATTATGGCCTATTTTGACGTTAACCTTTAAAACGTTATTGTTTTATCCACACGTTTGTGTTTTTCGAACGAAATGTAAAATATCCATTTAGGCTACACAATGTAGACCGGCTATAATTGAGTTATTCCCGTTCATTCAGATTTATATTGTATGACCACAATGCGCATGACCAAAATTTGTTGATTAATCCGTATGATCAAATACGTTAGTATTTAGCAGTCAAACAAACGTAACCCTGATAAGAACTGAATGGGGATGTTATCTAAACACGATTTATAGTCTCTTATCATTTTGACACAACAAACAATTTCCGTAGAAAGCTAAAGTTTGCTGCACGAGGATCACACACGTAAAATTCTCTGTTTTTGTTGTTCATTTTGAGTATGTGTTAGGAAGAGTCACAAGCTCAGTGCCATTTTTTAACTGGAAATTGTTCGAAAAACAATGAGTAGACGGACGTTTGACCCCCATCATGGGTCTATTGCTGATTTCATCGATGACAATCTTGGCAGCAACACATTCCCAAGGCCACCGGAAGAATCTTTCGATGACAGTTCGTCTCAGCAGAATCTTCTTTTAGACGGAAGAATTCCCTCCAGAAACCCGTCAAAATGGAATTCATTTAGGAGGTTATTTAGTGGAGTGACAATTGAGCCCATGTTGTTTATCGTCATGTACTCGATGGCCACGACAGGAGTTGTCAAGCAGAACCTTTATATTGACAGAATATGTCGGTTTTCACTCAACTACTCTAGTGAAATTTGTAATAATTTGACAGCTCACGATGATGTTGGTAAGTTACTCGCTACTCATCAGCAACCTTTTTGAATTTAATTTGATTGGCTAAAATTGAATTAACCGTTAATAAACTTAATCTATCATATCACATAAAAATAACATTACAGGTTGGAGAGAAGAAATAGTTTATAATACTTTACTTTATAAACGTGAACGTTTTAAACTGATAATTCAAGTTATTAATTACGTTACCAATCACAGTTTTCATTTATGTTGTTATTTTCGGGTATTCTCCATATAATTGTTTACCATATTTCCATGACGTGACGTATTCGATTGAACGACGTTATGAGTCATGACTGACTTTTAATTCAGGCTACAAACAACCTTAATACTTATATGCATCAGAAACGCCATATTTGTAACAACGCTTAAAGTCTAGGAGTACTCACTGAAATGGAAAATTAACTTTTTTGTATTCTTGTAGAAACCGAAGTGGACAAGCTAGCCTCTCAGTTTTCTACGTACAAAACCTTAATCGAGCTTGGCTTTCCGGTACTGATTTCCCTTTTCCTTGGTCCTTGGACTGACATTCATGGTACCAAGTGGCCAATGCTAATCCCACAATTGGGCTATGTCTTTACTACTCTGCTGGACTTGGTATTTGCTCAATATATTCCAACTGCGACGCCATCAATGTTGTTACTCTCCTCAGTACCCATTTCCCTGGCAGGAGGTGTCGTGTCCTTATTCATGAGCGCCTTCGCATTCATGGCCAAGGTAACAACGGTTGAAAATCGGACATTTAGAGTAGCCATGCTAGAAGCTGTATTTTACCTTGGAGCACCTCTGGGAACACTGGCTGGAGGGTACCTATTCAAATATGGAGGTTATACGGCCGTATTTGGAGTATCTGCAGGACTATTTCTGCTATCATTTGTATACGGGTTAATCGCAATCGAAGAAGAAAGTTCAGGAAATGAAGAAGGAAATATGTGTACGGATTTATTTAATATTCAAGCTGTTAAGGATATGTTCAATACGGTTGTCCAGCCAAGACGGGGGATTGAGAGGAGGTAAAATATATCGGATAATTTTAATTTACATTCCAAGTTAAATGGAGGAAACATGAATATTTATAGCCTAATATGTATATTTTTTCTAGACTTTTGTTACTCATGCTGCTAACAATGTTTCTCCGGGTCTTTGTCCAGTTTGGGTTTGTTCCAAACCTGTACCCTTTTACAAGACTGAAATTCCACTGGGATCAGCTTAAATTTACGCGTTTCACGGTGTCTGACTCTTTCATATCTATTGCAGGTAATATATTAATCACAATTTGCAAATCTAACTTCATAAATTTTGAAATATGCGTTATTTCTTTGTAGGTGGCTACTTTATGATTGCAACCTGTATGAAAATGTTTAAACTTCCTGATCCCGTGATTGGAATATTGTCAACAATTGGCATTTTGTTTGCTCAGTTCCTCTTTGCGTTTGCATCCGCTGGTTGGATGTTTTACTGTGGTAAATACAACTTAAAATGTAGTCAATATTGAGTTAAAATTCTCACTTGTAATTGTTTTGTTTGTCTTTTGTGTAGCCTCTGTTCTGCAAATGTTTGCTGGACTGATAACAATCGTGCTACGTTCAATGGTCTCCAAAATCGTTGACAAGGAAGAGCTCGCCAGAGTTTTTACATTTTTAGCCTGTGGCGAAGCATCCATGCCTTTGATTGGCGTCTTTGCCTACAGTTTTGTATACACCAGAACAGTGCATACATTTCCTGGCGCTATGTTTCTAGTTTCGGCTGGTGGATACGTTGTGATATTATCTAGTTTTATGTAAGTGACTCATCTTTCCAGGAATGACTAATTACTATTATATAGACTAAGACTAATATGATTGTTTCATTAACACATATATGCAGGCCAAATCTTAATAAAAAGTCAAGCTACAAATTTTCAAGAATTAAATTTGTTTACAGCCTAAGATTTTCAGATGCTCGATATTCCGATTTAAATTCAAGTTTCAAATTTGCAAGCTAAAAAGACACTTCTTTAAACGTCCCAGTGGTAGTTCACTGACAAACCTTAAACAATTGTCACTATCAGAAGTGCATATATGTATTTAGTTCATGCACAAAAGCCTGATTCCGTATATTTTTAAGAGTTTTACCGAAAAAATATCAAAACTTCACTGTATGTATTTTAAATATTTACACTGGATGTGTTATATTCGATGATTTTTTAAAGCAAACCTTCAGTGACAATTTAAAAGAGAATTTTGCATGGATATGAATGAAGTCTCCTGTATCTTACTGGTTCTACTTGACTATCAGAAATATTTTACCGAGCTTTGTTCCCTATTGTCTATGTAAGAAGATAGTTAATGACTCATTGATAAGCTTCAGTAACATTGATATAAACTTTATTTTGCAGTTATTTGTGTTTAAAACTACGCACAATTCGGGTGGAAGCTAGTCATCCTTAGGATAAGAGTACCGATTCCGGCTTCGACGACCTTTAGATCTCTTTCCAGACTTTACGTTGACGGGAAGATTAATAGGTACTTTTGAAACGGTATTTTGATTTCCTCCATCCCCTCCAATTTTTTCTTCAGATAATTCGTGACTTTGACTTCGCTCGTCGCTTTTGTGCCTTGATATCATCGCTGGCTCGTCATTCTCCTTTCGCGTTATCTTTTCAATAAAATGCGCAATAAAATTATGCATAAGTGAATGTAAATAAATAAATATTTAATTTTCATACCTGTTGAGGATTTTTGTATTGCTGCTTTTGATACTTTTGATTTTGGCTGCTGGTACTCCCAATTAAAGCAAGCAGCCAGAAGGCCCACAAAACTGCAGCTAAGTTCGCCATTTGCCATTGAAGAGTAAATGTATAAATTTCTTTTGTGCATAAAGATAAAGATAAATAGCTGCATAATACTAACAATGGATAATTTTGTTATCAAAAATGAACTCATATCAGGTCAGATTTCTGCATGCATTGTTCTGCATTTGGCACAAATGGATGTAGTCTTCTCCAGGGAAACGTTGGGATCACACATTATGGTCGTTATCGTAACGTTAAATATGGTGAGTTAATGATCAGGAATTAATGACGGATAAATTGTTTGTAACAACAAAAAAGTAGCCACCGTTTGACTTGTTCGCACCAGGTCTCGAACCTGGGACCTTCTGTGTGTTAGACAGATGTGATAACCACTACACTATGCGAACTTCCTTGAAGAGTGCACAGAGCAAGACAAAAAAATAAAGTTTGCTCAAGAAATTAGAAAGGCCCTTGACTGGAATTTAATTGTAATGTAACGGTGGATGGTACGAGAACGGCATGAACATTTAATGTCTTGTGGTGTTTAACCGTTCAACTCAAGCTGACAATGAATCACAATCATGACTCTCAACAACTTGAAGTTGTATGCAAAAAGACACCTTTTTAACTTATTGTTCAAATCAATACTCAACTGTAGGAATATCAAAACTGTTAGTTAAATAAAGTGGGTATAATTCAAAACATGATTGGTGTTGGGTTACATTAAAAATTAATAAATATATATGGAAATACCCAAATTGGCAATGATATCATATTGAGTTTTCATTAACCGTTAGCAAAATGCATGTAATATTTTCACAAATATTTTTTAAATGCTTTGTCTGAGTCCAATCTAGCAGTTCCGTAATAAAAGGCAAAGGGCTTTTTGGCGACTTCCATGACTTAAACCAGCTACCTGTGATAAATATTACGTGAAAGCAATTTTTTCCACTTTTTCGCTTACAACATTTTACTCGTTTAAAGTGAGAAAAACCTTGGCAAGTGACTGCACTGCAGACGACAAATATATCAAAGACATGAAAACACAAATGGAGTAGAGTTCCAACAGAAAATTGATATTCAAAATAATCCTTTGGTAGATACTGAAGTTTCCCGTTAGACTTGAAATATTCATTTCATATTACAGTCAACGAAATTGAATTGCAGACTTTAATTGAATTAATTAATTGAATTGACCGAAGTGCCGTACATGCTGAATGAATAATATGACGATTTATAAAGTGCGACATTGGTAAATGCAGAGACAGGCCATTTTTAATTTCCTTTCAAATATTACTAGCCGCATCAACTTAACTTGCGTTTGCTGGTCACACCTTTACTTAAAAAATACTTTTATATGTTTACCATACATTGTCACGGTTAGGGCATTGATGGTTTAGATCATTTCGTATTAAGCAGCCATTCTCAGTATTTTTCATTGCTAAGTTTTGCAATATGCGTTAAAACAAGTTCAAATATGACAGACACACTAAAATTACAGAAGAACATGCCAAATTACTTGGTTGACAACGTATCCAAATCCATTGTGGTATCTTCCAGTAATATTGGATATTTCGAAGCATTTATAAAATTTTATTATTTTCTTTGCATAATTACGTTTCGGCCTGTCAGAAGGAACTCTGATATAGTGATGATGGAAAGATTCATTCTGCAACAGATTTAAGAAACATTAAAATTTAATACAAATATTATGACAGGTCTCAATTTTGTTTTACTATGTTTAGATACTTTGTGGATTATGTATAAATTTAAGTGGCTTTGAAATTAAGTGATATTTACTGAAAACTGCAATGACATTGTTTGCACGAATTAAGAATCTCAATGCTCGATCTTTCGATGCCGGGTTGGCTAGTGGCTAGAAGCAACTTCTTGAAGTAGGCAAAAGTTCTCAAATGTGATTTGAGTACATGGCAATTAGATATCTGGAAGTTCATTCACAGAAAAATTAAACCGGCTTCACTGAACTTGAGTACATAAATCTATATATAAAACCTCATAAGGAGCAGGTTTAAGATTTACTAAATCCGATTTAAACTGGTAGTAAAGGAGCTCCTTGCTTATCTAATGAAATGAGTTTTTTGATTGTTGACACGATGTGCTATAGCCATTCAAGTCAGCTTTTCTTAAACATAGGGAGTTATTTTTGACCATTCTCAAACAACCCAGAAATAAAACATTGAGACCCGAAGCTTCATAAGGGATTGCTTCTGATTAATCCAATATTAATTGTTGGACGTTGTTTGAAAATGGATTGCATTATTAGTTACTTGGAAGTAATTTATCAACTTGACAATTGCTGGACATTAAAAGGGATGGATTTTGTTTCATGAATTCAATTCTAGGAAGTCAATTGCAATCTTATGAAACCTATTCCTATATATTTTGACTATCTCCATGCTTGACAGCGTCAACCAAATTTGGGTTTATACAGCATAGCACATATAGTCAATCCATTGACGACAACTGGCCTTCAGCAATAGTTTAACGGCAATTTCCATTCCATTGCTTTCATTTCTCTGTGCGTTATAGATTCACCAAGGGCTAACTCCTTTGAGTACACAAATCGATCGTTTCTGGAATGTTAAGGAATAAAGTAAGATGCCACTGTTTGTCTTCAAACGTCAATCAATCCGAGGAGACTCTAGTCTTTCTTAGGATATGAGAACTATTTCGGTCGCCAATGACCGTCACATTGCAATCAATGATGGAAATGGACAAAATATACGAATATTAACTATGAAACGATTTGGGTTTGCCCCAATTCGCCTCTAAATCTTTCTTGGAATAGCTCGTGACCTTGACTTTGCTCTTCGCTTGTGTGTCTAGGCAATATCGCTGGCTCTTCTTACTCTTTTCGCATTTGAGCTTGCCATTTGCCATTAATGAATAACCCAATTGGTTTGGCTCATAAAGATAAATCGTGCATTTTCCTTAAGAATGGATAATTTTGCTATCAACATGAACTCCTATAAGGTCAGATTTCATTATGCACTTTTCTCCATTTGGCAAAAATGCATTTAGTTTTTTAGGGATTCTTAACGTTAAATGGCATCATGCATTTGTTAATTAGCTAACATTGAATATAGGGGCTTCTTGATTAAGAACTAATCAAGGAAAACTGTGTGCATTTAATAAATTGGCCACAGTTTGGCTAATTTCTGACTCTTTCATTTCACCTAAACTAAACTGGAAGAACGACGCATAACTGTCCACAACTTGAACCTGTATGTAATACTGTTTTTTTATGTTATCCAGCACCAGTTATCATTTTTCGTTTATAACTCCAACCCAATAAGTAGGAATATCAACAATTATCATTTTTAGATTTGGTCATTGTCACGTATTTGGTTTCCATAAACTGTTTATGTAAGTATAGTTGCGGCAACTCACACCGATTGTATTTAATTAATAAAGTTAGTCATATACATATTTTCACGCATACGGATAACAGTCAATCAGTCAAAATCAGTTACACGATGCACAGTGAGTTATGCCTATGGGAACAGTCCAAAAGACAAAAATTCATTCTGAAAACACGAAAACAGAGAGTTCATTGATATATCATTTGCTGTTGTCCAAAACGGGCCACATTGAGGATACGGGAATAAATATGGGTACACGGAATGAAGGCATATTGTGTAAAAAAAATATTTCTGAGCAGACCGTCAAATCTAATCTGGCAAATACAGATTTCATAACACTGTCTATGGTCAACAATTTGATTATTTTTACAAGGCTACAATTTTATTCTGTATCTGTAATCAAAACTTAGTTTGTTTTTTACTATAGTTTGGCGACTTTTCCAATACGCCAAATCCCAAATGACATCAGAAATTAAATACGTTTACAGCACAAATATTATTGGTCGTCAAAAGGATCCTGGAATGTTCCACAAACGGAACGGAAGTCCATACTAACAATAAGGAGCATACTTTTAACCATCCCGAACCTCTCCATATCCTCTCACTTCTGGCACTCTGTATGTCAATTTCTCCGGTTGTTGCAGTTTTGCTTCATTGGTCACATAGGCCGTTTTGTTGTCAAAAAACTCTGGATCTGTTAATAAAATAAAATAAGTTAATTTATCAGCAACATGTCAGCTAGATTATACAAGGGAGGAGGGGAACCTCCAAAATAATGTTAGATAATATTCATAGAATAAAATATGTATTATATACTCCAGAAAGATTTTTCTCAAAGGAATTGTGAAGCCACTTTCAAGGAAAATTTCAACGAAGCTGTTCAAAGTTATAGTGACAGCAACCAATCGCGACGCGGCAAAACCGGTGGTTTACCGTTATGGTAAAAGGAAATCAGCTAGGACTTTGAAACATGAATGTGGCTTCGACTTTCCGGTATTGGAGTTATCACTCTTGTAGTACGTATGGTTGATATTTATCAAACTAACTGGACATGTTCTCATAAGATTGCATTTCTAAATACTTCATGTTTTTCCTTGTGTCAAATTTCAAACCGATTTATATCAACATTTTCGGACTCAAAAAATTAGTTTACCTATTTTTGTGACTTGAAAATATGAGATCTGAATTTGCTAAACCTTGTTAAGCGAGTATATCAGTTTTGCAGAACCAAATCGCCCGAAGACGTAAAATTTCAAAATCCTGTACTGATATGTTCTTAATTTAAAATCTTTGTTAAACATAATTACATGTGAATTATATTTAGATTTGAATAAGAATGCACCTGACGTTAATAAGGCTGAGCAAGGTATAGAAACAGAAATAAAACTAAAACGCCCATAATGTTAGTCCCATTCACACACATTATATTTGAATCGCCAGTGTTATTTTCGGTTTTCGTTGGATCAAATGGTCGGCTGTCGTCAAAATTTCGAATTTTTACAAGAAGAAAATATAAATAATAAGGGGTAAACATGTGTACTCGGAATGGCTTTCAATAATTTGCTAGAATATAAAATGTGCCTGCAAAGTACCTCTAATGAGGAATAGCTGGCGCTAATTCAATAATTTTTTTTCAATAGTAAATTGAATAAATTGAGTTTAAACGTTTTTACCACATATTGGTTTGTTGCAAACTCCAAAGTACTCGCAGCAGTGTCCCCATGTTCTTGGATTAAGACAGTTATGTTCATCAGGTCTTCTTTCTTCGAAGCACGGACTTGTGAGCGAATAGTAATTAAAAGGCCGTTGTTCTTGAAATTTGTAAAGTTCGGTGATGAACATGTTCATTTCATGATTAAAATTCGTCATATTAAATAATTACCACCAGGACAAATTTTAACGTTGGCATTGCATCCTATTCCGTATGTGTAACAGCACCTATCAATCGAAAGGAGCGGAATGCAGCTGCCATCTGTCCAATCGATACAATGTTTGTCAATCGGGCTGTTTGGGTCAGGTTCTGAAAGATATTCAAATAAAACTAATGAAATGAGAATAAGTATAACTGTGGATAACTCGCAAGACACCTGCCTGTTATACAATAACGCTAAAGAAAAACTCTTATGCGTATGGGTTGGTGTGTATTGTGCAATGGTTTGTGGATAACGCATATTAAAGACGTTGAAGTTAATAAAGCAAGAACAAATGTAGGTACTATGAAGGGCTTCACCTTTTTACCTCAAAACCTTTTTGTATGATCATAGCAATTTTGTGACTGAATTTGGGGTTTACTGGTCAAAGCATTTGTTTGTGTTTGAAACACATGGGAATGTTTAAATTAGCGTCATGGGACCTGACGCGTGTGGTTTCAATGGAAACCTTTCATTAAGCACAGTAGGATTCGAAAACAGTTAGACCTAGATCGTGTGATTGTTGCTAGAGCTACGGTTAACCGAATAGTGGTGTTTATAAACTTTAGAGACAGCGTCATTGAACTGAAGAACTACATATTGAATATTGACTTCTAATATTATATTATAATTCATGCAACTTACCAAATAAAGGGAGGTCACATCCGTATCCTCGCTTACAGCATGCATGTCTCTGGTAATGTTCAACTTTTAAGTTGCACTTCTGCGCAATCTTGCATGCTACAGAAAGTATCAGCAAAATCTCAAAATGGTTAAACCTGTAGAGCTACTCCATACGTTTACGACTCAAGAAACCTCCGATTAGAGAATCTGGTTCAATGAATGTTCTAGACCCGTAGAGAAGCTCAAAATTCCCCAAGTGGCTGCAGAAAGTTTTTCATAAAAATTGAAAGTTAAGGAGCTGGAACCCGTGTTTGTCAATGTCGCCTGGTTTCGGCGTTTTTTAAGTGAATTTTTTGAACTTTGTCGTGTGGCCATTAGATTTTGAAACGCTTTATCTCCAAATGTAATTATCACTTTAACAAACGAGCCCTTTTTTATAAACAAGCAAATATGTCAAAAACCACATTTTGCACCTTATTCAAGAACAACCTTAACATCCAAAATTGTTGTTTTGTCTGATTGTTTTTTACACAGATATTTACAATTCGAGATGCATTCCAGGAGCTAATAGCCACACAAAAAAAAACCTAGGGTACGCGTAAACCAGCTCGGTACCCTAAAATTTTGAGGTAAATATTTCTGAAGCAACTTGGAGTATTTTGAGCATCCCTAAACGTCTGGAACAGTCATTAAAACAGATTCGGTAATTGGAGATTTCTTGAGTCGAATCCTTATGGAGTATCTCTGCAGCAAAAAAAAAAAACGTACACAAACTCACCATAGCACTCGTCACAATACTGATTCATGAAGCAAATGTTGAACTTGTCGCAGCAGTATCGAGCAACAGTATCATAATCACGTTGTTGATATTTCTTGTTTGTATCTGCTGTTTCAAGAATTGTTTTGATCCGTTCACACTGTTCTTTTCCGGAACCTTGAAATACATACAAATAGATAACGGCAAAACAGTTAAGTCTCATTAACTTGGACAAAATATATGTAC
>JAAXOA010002715.1:0-12669 GCA_036561885.1 Salina celebensis
AAACCAGAGTTGCTTATCAATTTGGAAATTCTGAAACTACAATTTTATTGTATTTGATTACTAGTATAAATGTGGATAATTATAGTTGTCGTTACCATTCGTGTTTTCATATTTGATTAAATGTGGCTTTTTTGTTTGAAGTCTGTGTAGCTACATTGGAAGAAAAATTATGATAGATTAAAAATTCCGATAAGACAGACACTAGTTTTATATTGTAAACAACTTCGTGCTAACATGCAATGCCTATATGAAAAATTGCATTTTAGCTCAATATAAATAGCTCAATGTAGAATTCAAGTACTCAATTTACAAAAGCGTCTACATGACTAAATATATTCAACTAGGCCGATTTCCTTCAAAATTCCAGAAAATGAATAAGTTTGGAAGGCAAAATGGAGCACCTGAGGAACCAAAGAAGCATATTGACCACCCTGAGTTGTGGGTGAAGTCCCCGTACCCTGATGTACAACCCGTTTTGGGAATGGAACTACACGAGATGATATTTGAGAAGGCCTTAAAATACGGAAATTTAACTGCAATGGTAAGAAATTAGACATTTCAAACATTTTGCATGTAGTACTTTTTCAAGCAGCTAGAACAATGTTTTCAAGAGAATTTTGTTTGGTCCCAGTCTTGTTTTGAAACCGGGGTCTCTCTGACATACAAGGAACTTTACGATAAGTCCAGGAGTTTCGGAGCAGGCTTGTTGAATCAAGGATTTCGTAAAGGTGACATTGCTGGAATTGTACTTCCAAACTGTTTGGAGTATCCAATTGCGGTTTTGGGCTGCTGGAGTGCAGGTCTTCAGGTTTGAGCACAAGTTTAACTGCAAAAATATATAAAAACAAGTATGCATGTTGCTTTAAAACAATAATGTCAATATATTTTGCAGGTTTTCCCTCTGAATCCTCGCTATACTGAACTTGAAACGCTTCGCCAAATGGAGCTGGTCCAGGAAGTCATAAAACTTGTTATAATTGATAAGGAGCATTTTTCCACTATTCAAAAAGCGAAGGTTGCACATGCGAGCCTGAAGTCCATAATATTCGTGGGCAATGACGACGTCAACGAGGAAGTTGTGAGATTCACTGATATGCTTAAAACGCCAACTGAAGGTGTCCAGTTTTCGACAGGAAAAGGCACTGACACAACGGAAACTGTGGCATGGCTTGCACTTAGCTCGGGAACAACTGGGCCGCCTAAACTTTCCGTGCAGCCGCATGCTCATTTGGCAACGTTTGCTGTTCAATTCGTAAGAGAAAATAAATAAAGTAACAATTGTAATTGTAATACTGGTGAAGCATACTCAACAGAAATATCATCGTGTTTCAGACCCGTGAAGATATATTGTCAACACGATTTTATGAAGAAACTGGAGAACAAGACCGTTTGATTGCGCTAATGCCCTTCTTCCACGGATACGGACTACTGATAACCCTAATAATTGGATTTTACCAAGGCTGCCATGCTAAACTCCTTAAAAGATTTATTCCAGAAGATTACTTGAAAATAGTTCGGGAACACAAGCCCACCGTTTTGCACTTGGTCACACCACTCGTGGCTCACATTGTTAACTCGGATGAATACACGGCGAAAGAACTGGAATCAGTTCATACAGTATTTGGTACGCATAACGACAATGATATTTTTATTGCAGTTAAGAAAGGCAGTAATAATAATAATATGGGTATTGATTGCAGCTGGAGGTGCAGCAATAGGAACTTCACTAATTTCACGGTTTCAAGAGAAAGCTGCCAGAGATGTATTTTTCATGGAAGGCTACGGTAACTACTTAACAGAGCCAAATAAGGAAGTGAAATTGGAATAATTACGATGGTATTTTGTTAGGAATGACAGAAGTTTTACTTACACACTGCCTAAATCCAAGCTCAAAAAATACCAAAGTAGGATCTTGTGGAAGAGTTGCACCTTCTGTTACGGCGAAAGTTGTTGATATCAAGACTAACGAAACAGTAGGACCTGGACACCCTGGAGAAATTTGGATAAGGAGTGCCCTACCCCCAAAGGGCTATTACAACAACAAAGAAGCAACGGATAATTTAATTGATAAAGATGGCTGGGCTCATATGGGAGATGTTGGATACTACGATGATGACGGATATTTTTACATTGTGGATAGAATCAAAGAGTTGATCAAAGTTAAGGCCCTGCAGGTGTCACCAAGTGAGCTGGAAGATTTGTTACGTAAGCATCCCAAGATTATTGACTGTGCTGTGATTGGAGTGCCTTCAGAAGAGCACGGGGAGCTTCCCAGAGCATACATCATACCAAGGGACGGCGTTGAAATAACTGAAAAAGAAATCCATGAGTATATGAAACCGCTGGTAGCTACTTTCAAACAATTGAAAGGTGGAATTGAGTTTACAGATTTTATTCCAAAGTCTCCAAGTGGGAAGATATTAAGGAGAGACTTGAGAGAAGCGTTCAAGAGTCGATCAAAGGCATAAATTTTGGGAAAATCGGAGATTACTAAAATCATTAGCCAGTACTAGTATAATCTTATAAGTGATACATTTTATACTAACAAAGCAGGTTATTATCATTGAGTATTTAAATATAAAGTTTGTCGAGAAGATTCGAAGGGAATAATTTTTATCATGAGAAAATCTTCTTTGTACCCAGTAACCCGTAAAAAAATATAAATAAAACTAAAATATTTTGAGCTGTTGTATACAAGATGAGTATATATTTAATAAAAGAATATAATTTTCAATAATGTGAACCAACAAACGCCTACAAGGGTTCTGCACTGTTACCTTATATGAGCAAAGTCGATCATTGAAGTATATAATTACTGTAATGATTCTTGAACTAATTGCGTATTTATAAAAAGAGCCATAATTATTAAACAGAAACATAAATTATTAACTGCATCAAAGGATAAACAATAATAGGATTATTCTAAATTAGAGAAATTATGACTGTTTATAGAGACTTCAGGGATCTAACAAACACAATTTATTCTGGTAAACGTTTTTCTGAACCTGCTAGCTTTTTAAAACACCAGCATGGTTGAATGTGTCAAAAATATGGACAATTCTTTGATACACAAGTTTTCCCACGCCAGTAGCGTATGAGAAGTCTACATGATGAAAAAAGTTGTTTTTGACTAGATAAAAATCTATTACATTAGGTAACGCTTGAGCAACTCGACGTGCGTCTGCTGGTGTAACATGTTTATCATTGGGCCCTGCTATGATTGAAATAGGAGTCTGCACATTCTTTAAATTATACGGAGGTGGAAGCGCTGTTCCATATACTTGGAGGTTTTTTGCAGTTCCGTAGTCAAATTCACCAAAGTAACCAAGAGCAACAGACTGGAATGCATGAGTTAAAGTGCGTTTTGACAAAGGACTGGGCACAATACTACCAATTAAAGGAGCCACATCCTGTAAAATATATAGAACAAAATTAGAAAGGAATTTAATAAAGTATAGATTTTTTTATAAAATATATACGACCTAACGCTTGCATACCCTTGTAATAAGTCCGTGGTCGTCTCCATACTGCAAAATTATTGATTTCACACAAATTCCAAACCAGTCTATTCTCGGACTACATACGACTGGAAGCACCCGGTGCATTAAATCCGTGACGAAGTAAGGAAGTACCGGAACTTCTCCAAACAAATCGCAAAGCAAGGTTCACAAATGGAAGAAATATTGGTGCCAGTTGGATTGCTCCATGGAATGAGTGATCTTGGAATACTGTTCCTGGTGCCATGAGAGAAGCGACACCGATCTTGGTGTTGTATTCTGGTCTTTTTGCAAGTAACATTATCAAGGAACCTCCTCCTAATGATACTCCTGTATAAAACAGTTTAGGTTGACTAGTAACGTTCAAGATATGATCTATAATTGCAGGAAGATCGTATATTCCAATTTCGTGGCCACTGTACTCCCAAAATCGGCTGTCAGCAGGGGTCAGTGAGACGTGTCGCCGGGCGTAGTCATTTCCCCGCATGTTTCCAAGCCAAACGTCATATCCACGGTTGGCCAGATAAAATCCAAGACAGTCTTCAGGATCAGGGTTGATAACCCAGTCAGGGCTGGCGGCCAGACCGCCATGCATTACTAGGACCGGTGTTCGAGAAACCGGTTCCGTACGCCGTGGTTGAGATCCATACGGAATTCTATGTATTTCCAGTACATATCCATCTTCGGTAACAACTTCGTGAACTTCCACTGGGTAACCTTTTCCGACTATTAATTTTGGCTGGAATTTGAAGATTGTAGTACATTTCAAATAAAAACATCAGTGTATAAAGATAACTAAAATATTTACCGTTGTTACTAAATTTCCATTGCCAATTCCTCCAAATGCAGATTTTGTTTGTGCTAGCGTCGTTCCAACGAATTCAAAGAATTTATTTGTCCAGTCAAACAATATTTGTACACATTGAACTTGACTGTTTGGTAAATGCACGAATAATAGAATAAAAACTATATGGGATATTCTAAGTGCCTGCATTATAGCTCAAAATTGTCATAACTGCCAAATAACTTACTGAAAAGTTAATCCGCCCTACTAAAGCTACTAATTATAACGTATAAATGCCCATTCACACCTGTGAAGCTCCAAGTGGTAATGACACTACAACAGATTTTGATGTTATGATTTACAAAAGATATCTTTCTGATGATTTAGTTTTGGCAGATCAAATTCTTCAGTTTCAGTGTTAACTTTTTTGTAACTGACGAAATATTTTTTATTTACTGATAGCATCTCTTTATAACACAAGTCTTTACTACGTGGACAATAAGGGAATAACTTCTTAATGTAAAGAGGATTTAGTGTATGTAGAGCGATTACGATTTAGGTACTTGAACAAAATTAACGCCACTGATAATAGTTGGGTGACCGGTCTATGCACATCGAAAAATAATCATTGAACAGCTATCAAGGAACATTGTGTAATGAAGGAAGTCTGCAAGATCAAAATATTATTCATGTTTATCTTTCATGCTACAACTTCTATAAGAATGTATAAGAAGTTCTTGTTACAACTGATGCGTTAGCAGTTGCCTAATTTCCACAAGCTAGACAGGTCCTTAAACTGAGTGTTTTGATTGATGGCTAATTTCTTAACTTGCCAATATCTCGCTGATCTCTTCACAGTTACTTGACGGTGTTACCAGAGCTGACAGAAGAAGTTTTGTTGTAACGGTGTAATGGTGTTAGCTTCGTGCACGTTGTTTTTGAATACACATTTAGTGTGAACTTGTAATAAAATCAGAGCTAATTTACACTACCAAAATTTGTTATTGCTATCAAAGTTGTGATGTATCTTGAATTATTTGTAATATAAAGGCATGCTATGCAGACTTTACAATTAACGAAATATGTTAGAAGGAATTATAAACATTTGTGTTTATATAGAATTTTTTGAAGGCCCGAAGAATATCCGGTTAGCTCTTCATATCCGGGTTAACTTTCATCATAAAGAACGTTGCATGACGTACCAAAACTCTATCGCTTTCAAACCTTCAATTTTATTTTACCGGATGTCCACAAGCTGGTTCTGAGAGCTTCAGTTCATGTGTTTTTGTTTTTGGCTTCTTTCAAATTTTGATTCAGTAATGCATTATCATCTTTCTGTATGGTATGTCATTGAATGATTGTCCAAGCATGAATTCCTTGTAACGATATAACTATTTTCACATTTCACTACTTGACTTTAAATCCGGCCTGTATTGGGATCTTGTAAATGAAATGCATGCGATCTTGTGTATAAATTGCGATAATAATAACATGATGCTATATGTGTGCAAATAATGGAGATTTAGATTTGCATAATAATTAACAGTTTGAACTTATTAGAATACAAAAATATTTATTGCTCTTGTCGTTTGTAATAATAGAATTAAACCTGTCTATTACAAGAATATTGCAAAGGAATTCCTTGTTTTTAATTTGGGAAAACTTTACACATTAAAAGTTCGAGTCACATATGGATATGTCGAGGGTAAGGTGGAGGTGGAGGGTGTGGACGTGTTTAGTTGGCACTTCACACTTCAATATTTCCGGAAACAACTGACTGTATTTTGTTTGGAAAAGATAAATGCGACTTGATATGTTTTTGGAGTGTCTCCTCAGTGGGGAACCGTTTTTGACACCTTCGACACCGAAGACCTTCCATGTGAATGAACTCGTGGCGTTTGAGCTCAGTTGTTGACTTGAATCCCGCCCCACAAGAACAGCACCAGTGAGTATTCTTCACTTCCGAGTGTTTCCAGCTGATATGACGCCGTAAAGAATATTTGGTTTGATATCGATTACGGCAATGTGGACATCCAAAGGGCATTAGTTTTTGATACTCCGCTCGGCTTGCCTTTTCAAACAATGTGTCCCGTTTTGACGCCGCATTTTGCCCGTAGGCATGGCCAACACTATGAGTGATAAGATGTCCTTGGACGGATTGTCTTGTTGCAAATGTAGCTTTGCAGTTTTTAAATGGACACGGAAATTTCTTCTCCTCTGTTGATTCGTGGACGTTGTCCAAGTGATGGCGCAGAGCGACAAGATTGTTGTTGGGAAAGTGACAAGTTTCGCATTGGCAGAGGTTTTTTGTCATAAATCTGCTGCAGATTTTGGAATGTTTCAGGTGGCGTTTAAACACTTTCAGAATGGCGAAGACTGATGTGCAGGAGGGATTTGGACACTTAAGTGCGTATTCTCCAACATGATTGGAAACATGGCGAAAGATTTGGTCTCGGTGAATGAAAGTTTTGCAAATATCACACATTTTGGTGGACGTCTGGGAACGATTAGGGAAAGATTTCACGGGAACCTTGGGGCATTTTGAAATGGTTTCCAGGTCGTTATTTGGAGGATTATCCTCGCAGGTTTTTGTGGAGGTATCTTTCCCTTTTGGGTTTACTTTGATGATTTCGTTATGTTTTTCAATCCCATCTCTTCCGTTAACTACTCTCAGCTTTGAATTTGTCGTGCACTGAACCGCTCCAAGGTCATTTTCGGAGCACTGTTGAGGCGTTCCTTCAGGAACTTGTTTTCGTCTGTTAGAAGCGTGTAACTGGATATGTATGTGAACAGATTGACGAGCTGCAAACATAGCAGTGCAGTTTAAGACTGGGCAGAGAAACTTTTTTTCTTCTGTTGATTCATGAACCTCTGCTAAGTGTTCCCGCAAAGCTCTCAAATTGTCCAGTCGAAGGTTACAAGTGTCGCACTTATCAAAATCGGTTTTCAGGTAGGATTTACAGGTTCTAGAATCTTTAAGATGGCATTTCAAAGAGTTAAGGAGACTGAACACAGACTTGCACGAGAAATTTGGACACTTTAGGGTGTAGTCGCCAACATGGCTGTACATGTGATAATAAACTTGATTTCTAGGAATCGTCGTCCTGCAAAAATCACAAATTTGGGTGTCCCTCAGCGTCGGTGAGTCAGTCTTTCGTTTAAAAATAGTCGAATGCAAAGAGCCGAAGATTTGGGGAGTTGTCGATGCAGAAACGGGTCTTACTATTGGACACGAAATAGTTTCCTGTTCATCCTGTGAATCGTTATTTTCAATATTTTCGTTACTGCTCCCCTCAACTGCTTGGGCTATAAATGTTTCTTCGAATTCACAACTTCCTTCTAATTCAGTATTTGAACAAGAAACTTCCGGTTTTTCCACTTCAATGTCAATACTTGGTGGGGTTACTGTTACCGGTTGCTTCAAGTGTGAAATCATGTGTTTTTTCAATAAGTCTTCAGAGATAAACCGTTTTCGACACTTGGCACACCAAAACCTCCCATTCATGTGAGTATAGAAGTGACGCTTCAGCATATGGGTGGAGGGGAATTCCACTCCGCAACGGTGACAACTAAACTTATTCTTAGCTTGAGAATGCCGAAGAGATTTTTTGGAGAGTTTAACGTGTGTAGCAAGGTGGATCTGGACGGATTGTCGTGTTGCAAATACAGCCGTGCAGTCTTCAACCGGACAAGAATATTTTTTCTCTCCTCCTTCGTGGAACTGTTCCAAGTGAAAGCGCAAAGCGACCAGGTTATCCTTCCGGAAGTAGCAACTTTCACATTTGTTATATATCCAAAGTCGTGGAGGCTGTGCAGGCTTTGGAAACGTGTAGGTGACGTTTCAATGATTTTAAAAGGGTGAACACTGACTTGCATATTGAATTGGGACAGAGTAAGGCGTAAGCGCCAACGTGTTTCCGGATGTGACGGAGAATTTTATTTCGATGACAGGTTTTTCCACAAAAGTCACATGTTTGGGTGAACTTCTGACCCGCCATGGCTATACTTTTCAGTTCAAAACCGTCGGTGGTCGTGCAAGTGGAACTGTTTATGGATATCTTGGGAGCTTTGTGTATTGAGCTTGGAGCCCGAGATGTGGGTATCTGCTCAAGATCGTTGCAAAGGTCCAAATGGTCTGTATTGTTTGGAGAATTGTTTTCAAATATTTCCTCCAATTCAAGGCATTCATGAAGTGTGCAGGGATCATTAAGGGGTTCTTTTCCAGTGGAGGATTCCTTAAGGGCACTGGTTTCAATAACGTCACAGGCCCGTTTCAATACGCTAGCTCTGGTTTCTTCTGTTTGGTTTGTTTCAACTAAATTTGGAACTACTGAACGGTTATCTTTATCAGAATTTAAACAATGTCGTTCAGGATCATAACCTCCTTGTGCCTGCCTGGCCTGTTTTCCCCCCTGAGAAGTGTGCTCCTGGATATGAACTTGGACCGCTTGACGAGTCGCAAACATAGCACTGCAAGATGTTACTGGACACTGAAACCGTTGAAACGCCTACTGGCTCGTGAACCTTTTCCAAGTGATACCGTAAAGCCCTGAGGTTGTCAAGTTTAAGGTGACATATGTCACAAGTACTAAGATCTTTGGTCTCGAAGGATCTGCAAATTTTAGAAGCCCGCAGGTGGAGTTTTAATGTGGTAAAAACGCTGAAGACGGACCTGCAAGAGGAATTGGGACACTTCAAAGTATACTCGCCAACGTGGTTGTACATGTGATAATAAACTTGGTTTCTGTGAATAGTCCTCCTGCAGAAATCACAAATTTGGGTGGTTCTTAGCGTGGGCGATTTAGTGTGTTGTTTAAAAATACTTGAACTATTCTTGAAACTTGGACGGCTAAGCAAATTAGAAGGCTCTGATGATGTTGAAATTGGGTGAGCCCTTAAAATGTATTGGTGGTCATGTTCAAATGCTTTAGCTGGGCAATGAACTCCACCCTGTGACATTCCTTTATCTTTCATTTGAATTTGATCTGAAGTTGAATTCTGAATCTCTTCATCGTTGATTTCACCCGTATTGTTTGCTCCTTCTACTTCGTCAATATTCTCGGAACTTTCACCTGGCAGCGACTCCAGTGTTGGAATTACAGTTTTTACTTGTGTAATCCTGATAAGATCCAGAACTTTATCATTCAAGAATGTATTAACATTTTGATGTTCCAAGGTCATCGATGCTGATTGATGAACTACATTTGTTGGTGTTACGGATTTGTTGTGAGAAATCATGTGCATTTCCAATGCTTCCTCTGTGAGAAACCGTTTCTGACACTTGTCACATCTAAACGCTCCCTCCATGTGGATAAACATGTGACGCTTAAGCGCACTTGTTGTCATGAACCCCGCTCTGCAGACATTGCAACGAAAGCGACCTCGGAATTCGGAGTGTTTCCATTTAACATGCCGATTGAGAAAACACTTTTCTTTGTATCTTTTCCCGCATTGGGGACACACAAAGGGTCGCTGTTTTTCATACTGCGCCTGCCTGGCGACGTTAGGCACAAAAGCCAGGCGACTCTCGCCCATTTGTCCAGGAAGTGTGTGTGATAAGATGTCCTTGCACGGACTGTCGTGCTGAAAATTTAGCCGGACATTGTTTAACTGGACAGGGAAATTTTTTGTCTCCTGTGGATTCGTGGAAATTTTCAAGGTGAAAGCGCAGGGCTATCAGATTATTAGCACGGAAGTCGCAAGCATCACATTTTTGGAGGTCTTTGGTCATGAAGGAGTTGCAGGTTTTGGAGCCTTGGAGGTGACGCTTGAGGGATTTTATAAGGGTATAGACAGAAGTACACGATGGATTTGGACACTTTATGGTGTACTGGCCAACGTGTTTGGAAACATGGTGGAAGATTTTGNAACGTGTTTGGAAACATGGTGGAAGATTTTGTTGCGATTGATAGTTTTTCTACAAAAATCACACACTTGGGTAAACGATTGACCCCACAGGTGGAAAGCTTTTGTATTGTCTTTTTCTATTGTAGAACTGGACCTTTTCATGTTAGTAACTTCCGGTAGGGGAAAAACTGACACTGGAGCCCGAGAGATGGGTTCATCTTGCTGACTGCTACTTTTCTCTGTAGGATTTGCTTCGGATTGGGTTGGTCTAATTGAATTTTGAACTACTTCAGCATGGTCTTCATTAACAAGGACACACTGGCCAAGGTCACTTATTGAACACTTTTGCACTGAGACTCGTTTCCGTTCGGGACAAGTGTGACTCTTGATATGAAACTGGACAGACTGTCGAGCTGCAAATGTTTCGGAACAGTTTGCAACTGGACAGACAAATCGTCTTTCTTCTGCTTCTTCGTGAACTTCTGTCAGGTGGCCCTTTAAAGTCCTCAGATTCCCCAGACGGATATCACAAATGTCACACTTGGTGACGTCTTTCTTCAAGAAGGATTTGCAAATTTTGGAGGTTCTCAGATGGCGCCTCATTGAATTTAAGTAGCTGAACACACATCTGCACGATAAATTTGGACACTTTAAGGTGTAGCCGCCAACGTGGTTAAACATGTGGTAAAAGATTTGGTTGCTGTGAATCGCCTTTCCACAGAAATCACAGGATTGTTCGTACGTAAATATCGGTGAATTGGAGCCCTGTAAACCAGCCATGGAGGTAGAACCTTGAATTGAACTTGTACAAATTGTGTTTTCGTCCTGACTATCAAAGCCAAGAGGATCCTTTCCACAGGTCCCATCAAGTTCACAGGTTTCTTCTTCTTGTTCGTCATCCGTTCCGTCTAGATTGGGCAGATTCGGAATAACTTCGGTGTTGATTAGTTCCTCGTCTTTCACCAGAGTTAATACAGAATTACTTGTTATATTCCAAAATAAATATGGAATCTATGTCGTTGTCAAGATCGTCTGTTTGATCGCTTCGACTTCCCATTAAATCGTCACTGGAATAGTGAGACTTATCAAAGGATAACATCATTACAGCCAAGAGAGAAGTCAGCCAGCCGTAAACAAACGGAACCTGTTGGGCCTTGTTCGCTTGGAAATCCCCGGGGCACTCTTCACTTTCTACTTCCTGTTTGACTTCAATTTTTGTGAGGTATACTCTGGGCATGGCGCTTCTTCTAATCACTTTACCTGCAAACAAAGCATCATCATGGTTAATTGATTTTAGTTATGTAAAATTGAGAGAAAAACCGTAGATTTTCAAGAGCTTACATTTGTACTTCAACTTCTTCCGAAATCTGTTCCAATCCCGAGTTTTCTTGGCGTCCAGGCAGTAGTTTTTGAAGGACATGACCCTCGAAGGAACCCGATCCGCAAACTGCATAATTTCCCGAAGTTTGTCAATTCGTCTGTACAGCTGCAACTCCAGACATTTCCACTTGTTGTATAACTTCCCATATTTCTCCAATAAAGTACAGCAATCATCACAAATGTCTCTATTGTCTAGAAAATTCTGTGGTTTGGTCGGATCTTCTAGTCCAACTAGTCCAAGTTGTCTTAAAAGTAATTTAAAACAGTTGGCAACAAGTTTTTCATTGTATGGTGGACAGCGCACATTTTTACAACAAATTAAACAAACGCCTTGGATCATTTTGACTTTGCCAAGTTCTTAACTAAATGACTGTCGTATCTTATTATTATTAACTATTACTATGGTAATTATTCAGTCTTTTTAAATTTATCACTGGAACATTTTTAGTTGCTCCGACTTGACTTGGACAAAAAAAATTATTTCAGCTAGTCCCCTTCTGTACTGCAATGCAAAATGCAACATGTTGTCTGTTGTGTTTTCTTCTAAATGAATGAAAAACTGAAGTTGTTTACACGGCAGCAGCTGATACAGAAAGAGAAACTTGCCTCGTTGTGTTCCTCCTGGACCTTTTTTTCCTTACAAACACTCTAAACAAACCATCATCTGTAGCAGTAGCACATGGGTTTTTGTCTTTTGTCTTTTTTTGTCAGCATCGGGAATTAAAGATTTTTTAGTAATCACACTTCACATGTAATCATGGACTCGTCCGAATCCGACAACAGGAAACAATTACAGCTGGCTGTGAAAGAAGAGCCATTAATACGACTACTACCAGCTGAAGAACAAATGGATTTCGAAACAATTCAAATAAAATATGAACTCAGAGAACATTATACAGAGAATGATAACAATTGCAATAGTGCCAGTGACCTAGTGGTTTCTTCTATTGTTAAAATGGAAACATCTGAGCCCTCAACTGTATCAAAGTAAGTTATATATAAGTTTGACTTATTATTCCCGTTGTGCTTTACCAAGTTTAATAATTTTTCACTGATTTGAACAGATTGTCCAAACTGACACCATCTCTTTGTGTGTTGTGTAATACTGGATTTCCGTCAGCTGAATTGTACGAGGAGCACATCATCAGAATTCACAAATCC
>JAAXOA010002716.1:0-12667 GCA_036561885.1 Salina celebensis
TGGCCATCCTTTCCGAAGGAAAACTAGATATGCCTTCTTCCTGTCTTTTTGCTCTTTGCATGTGTTTTCGGTAACGTGCGAACTTGTAAAATATTAAAATAATTGTGAACTATTTGCATAATGGTATTGCGCAAAGACTTTATTACAGGAATCCTTATCTTGGGAGGAACTGGAACTGTTATGGAAAATGAACTGTTTCAGAATTGCGGCGCAGAATTATATGCAGTATGCAAACTTGACTGTATGTTTTACGATAACGATTTGGGAGGATTTAAGGAAAACTGTTTCCATAGTAAGGTTGGGTTAATACTTCCTGGAAGATTTGACAAGAAACATGGGAAACCGTTTTACACCTGAGATAAAGTCCAGATTTTGCTAGAAAAAATGGTCTGCAACTTTAATGGATGTAGAACTAATCGTTTGGGTTGTTTTGCATTGTAAACAAGTTTTTTCTATATAATTACAAGTAATGTAATGTAACTCCAGTGGAATGTTGTAGATCAGTGGCTAAAAATTCTACTATGTTCCATACAACTTAACTGGATGTGCAAAATCTCGTTTTCATCAGTTTTTATCATCAGGCTTTTGATAGCATGTTGAATTTCATATGATTAACCTCAACAAACACGTCAAACGGGAATGTTTCATCTATTATTGACTGGACAATCAATGATACACATTTTCATCAAACTAATGATTTTCATTAGTATTAGTATCCAGAGTATTCATTAAACCCGCATAGTATTTGGCCAAATCAACAGATCATGTAAAATCAATGCAACCATGGCAACTAATAGTGTTGAGAAAAGTCGCTCCGATGCATAAGTTTCTATCAATACAAAAATTTCTGAAATGGTTGGCTCCACTTTTTTCTTCTTGTTTTTCTTTGTTAGCTGCTACGTTGAAGTTGAAAAAAAGTTATGTTGTGAAACATTCTTTGAAGAATTCGCAATCCTTAATGAACTTGATTTGGATGCAACTGACTAGTTCGGCATTTACTTGCTCATATTTATCCAGTTGAGCCACACCATTTTCTCATACCTGTCAATCAATAGCATTCCAAAAGTCACGAAATGTACTTGACGTATCCTCCACCTTCCAACCTAGATGCTTCACAAAATCGAAGCTAAAACAAACAAAAAATCCTAAACTCACTCTCAACCGTTATATAATAATAAGCACTTCAGGTGAGAATAGCCGACTTTATTGAAATGAAAAAACCTTCAGAATCTTTCTAGCTGTTGTCTCTTACCGTTACCGTCATTAGTAAGTTTCTTCTTTAACCCCAACCGTGAGAACCGTTTGATGCCAAATTGAGTAGGGATCGGAATCATTAAAATTAACGAATGAGATTAGGTAAAAACGACGATGATATTAAAAATTTAAAAGCCAAATTGAGTAGGGATCGGAATCATTAAAATTAACGAATGAGATTAGGTAAAAACGGCGATGATATTAAAAATTTAAATATTGCTGAGAAAAAAATAACATGGTATTTATTTATGCATGTACAACAAAGGGATAAAAAGCGACTTTGACATACTCTAAGTACTATAAAAAGCATCACGAGAAGAGATCATAAAAGTGATTTTAGAAATATGGTAAGGTTTTCTAAACTTTCACATCATCGATAACCATCCCCTGATTGCGAGCCCCATTTCCAACAGCAACGCTCCCACTGATACTCGAAGTGCCGGCCTTATCTTGCCTGCGCTTGCTGGTGCAGCTAAATCTCTTTAATAGTTCTGTAAACCCTACAGGCAAAAATGTCATAATTGTCTTTAATGCTTTCAAACTAGACCAAGCCAAGTTACAAACCATTATGATTAGACATAATTTTACCTTCTAAACTGGGATACTTGTCGGCAACCTGGTTAGAGGATTTTAGGCTGACACGCAAAAAGAATGAAAATTGCAATCGCTTGGATTGTGTGGAGAACGTCAGGGAACACGAGGTACCAGGGAAGCACTTCGTTTCCTGTCAAACACAAATACAAAAATCGTCTAGTTCATGTCTATGAAGTTTGACCAAACGCCTACCTTTGATGAAGGACCAAACGAAAACTTCAAAAATCCAAACAAGTCCCATGACAACAAAGAGTTTCGCCATGATGGAAAACCTAAGAAACAAGAAGTTTGTCAATGACAGATGTTGACTATAAAAAGGGACAATCATAAGTATGACGATAAGAACTTTCGATCAGAATCAGAGACTTACTTTCTACGATGTTTCGTGTTTTTCTTAAATTCACCGTGGGCCTTTGCAGAATCTCTTCCATGGTGGTACATGTTATAAATTGTGCAAAACGCAAGAATCAAATTAATCACCATAATTCCTCCGACTGGATAATAGAGATAATATGCTCGTGCTTCTGCCACAATGTAACAGCTCTTATGCCCGTATAAAGGCACAACAACGTCCACTTCGCAATCAGCATCATCCCTGTATGGAAACAGTAGATTAGTGTATGATATGGGGTACAATGAGAATATTTATTTGATTGATGCAACCAGTTTTTTTACCCGTAAAGCCCATATAAGTTGTCCAATATTACAGAAATTGTGACAACGACAAGCGGAACACCCCAAGCGATTATGGAGTATACAATGAACCTTTTCACCCCTCGTGATCTTCCAACAGTTGTTTTCAAGTGCCTGCGAGAATAGAACTTTTGTGTGCTTTATGTAACTTTGACGGAACCTCAACGATTTTTTTAATCGCAGTCTTACCGAAACATGGAGAACAAATCGTAATTGATAATCGTCAACCAGAAGAAAGAAGCAAGAATGAACAAATGATTGATAATGCCAACCATCATGCAAACAGTTGACGCGTTATGATCACTAGTTAGAACTCTTGAAAAAGTATTTGCAAATGCTGCAGCCAAGTAATGAAGTAATATTGCCAAGGTATGTGAAAACTGTGTCCATCCGTGAACATTTTGTTGTCCCCAGGCAAGTATGTAGACAACAGCCGTCACAAGAAGAAATGGAATTCCAGAAAAGAGCAAAACGACGTAGGCGATACCTGATGCACTCAATCTAGTTTCATACACAGGTAACTGTTCATTTGCCAGTTGGGACCCATTTTGCTCCGAAAACTCAAACGACTGGCAGTGTAAAAGGAACTGATCATTTGCCCCTCCAGTGTAAAGCCTGTCGCGCGTTTGAACTCCATCCAGGCAGAAACTTCCCGGCTCTAAATACGTCCATTGCTTTCCGCCCAACTCTCTTAGAAGCGCACTACCATTCGTGAGGTACCTGAATCTGACCCTGTTCGTTCCAAAAACAGCGGCCACGTCTGGATTCAAGAAAATACTTGTTGAAGTGTTCACAGTCAGGCGGCTGATGCATAACGTAATGAATCTTCAAGTTCATTCGTTTCTCTCCACAAATCTGTCTGTCTGCAGACCGATGGACCAAAGGAGTCCAGGGAACCTTTGTATCGGAATATGCACACTCGAGATGTTGTTTCTCTACGGTGAATACTTTGTCAAGGGAACAACATTTTGGAACACATACTTCTAAAGGGTCCATCCCTTCATCAGGCATGTCCATTTCTACTGTAGATCTTCCCATGATTGAAAATTCTTGATGGGTGCACTTCGAAGGACAGATCTTCACGGAGAAGTCATTTTCGGCTAGAGAATAAACGCAAAAGTCATCCGGGCTGAAGTATTCATTGTCCAATCGAAAGAATCCTACTGTTGTGAAGTGCATGATTGTCACTGGCTCATATTCGTAGACATCAAGACTTGAGTTGAGTAAAGGCTCGGGGTGAAGTATTGCTGAGAACGGTATTGACAACTCAGTCATTTGTGTGGGACACTTACTTTTCATGCAGTGAGAGCAGACGTGTTGCACATTTTGAAACAAGCCTTCATAAAAATGAACTTGATTAATGTTGCTTGCTAAAAGTATTTTATAATTTGATATAATATGTAAGTTTATATGATCAATTCATACCGAAAATGAAAAGGTTGACCGTTGTGCATTCTATGTCCAGGAATTTCCACAATGGAAGCCTCACGTGGTAACTTATTATCATCGCACTTTTGTAAAGCTGGTAAAGAGTAGTCGTTAAAAGACTGTGCAACAGAAAAACTACTCTGAAGAATGGCCAAAATCACTATTTTTATCGCTGACATTTTCGTGTATCTTGCTACATAAACTTTTTCATGTCATAAAGCTGTTTTGATTGAACTATTCCGTTGTTTTGTTATTTTAGTACATTTTCGTTAAAGTTAAAGGAACCATGATGGTCCGGAGTCCAGAGAAACTTACAGCACTCTACACGAACTTCAAAGCGAGACTACGCGCTTACTCCATAGCCCACACTTGTTTTTCATTTACTTTTCCTGAAAAAACTCTTGATGGAGGAAACAATGTATGTATGGGTTTTGCACAAGTCGTTCCCACTTTCGTAGAGATTATCATACCGCTCAGAAAGGAGACATATGTGCAAAATTGCCCATTCACGATATTGCCTAGAGCTGTAAATATGTTTTAAACCAAGCCTGTTTCAACCATGACTAATTCGTATTTCGTAGAAGAAGATGGTGATTGAATGTCAAGGTATTCGATACATGCTCATTATAGAAACATTCTGGTGCATATATATGATGGTGAGTTTAATTCCATACTTCCTTCAAGCCATAACAATGGTCAGGTTGTGGTTATTTTCTGCATAGCGCATGCCATGTCGTCTGAGATTTAGGAAAACTACATATTTTCCCTTAGAAAGTCCTGTTTGTATGTCAAATTTTATTTAGATTAAACTATTGGCAAAAACTTGTCCTACCGGAGGGTCACATCAAGGGGGTACTTTCTCAACTAACTAAAAATAACTCACTAAACGATAAGTAATTATAATGCAAACTGCACAACTTTTCGGTTTAGGTTCGAACTATGACGAACCCTCCATGTACACCACGAGGTAAAATGTTTTGAAAATTCAGATAATGATGCTAGGGTTTAGTTTAGAGAATTGCAGAAAAAATGTCCCTAATTTATAGGACCAATCAGATTCCAACTGAGTTGTGAAATCTTTAAATCTTTGAATGTACTTTTCATGTTTAATGAATCCAATTTTCTTTTAATTGATATGATAAGTACTGCTGGAATGGTTTAAATTATTATAATGTTAATTACAGCATTACATTATTGTTGATTTCACTGTAA
The DNA here is from genome assembly GCA_036561885.1 of Salina celebensis. NCBI lineage: Eukaryota > Metazoa > Arthropoda > Collembola > Entomobryomorpha > Paronellidae > Salina > Salina celebensis. The sequence goes on from JAAXOA010002716.1 coordinate 5,182, forward strand.
TGCAGAGCTAATCAATGGAAAATCTACTGCATACTATATTCAACATGCTTTCAAAGTTTCAAATATAGTGATAGTATATTACATCACAAGCAATTTCCTTCCCCGAAATACCAGAATTCATACGATTGCCATCCGTCACGAGCAGATTGCCAAGTCCTGATAAAAAATACTAGCAGAGTTAATTCAATTTTTTACATGTTTATACAAAACTGTCAAGCATCTGGCATGACACTGCTACTCTTAGTTCACTGTGAAGCATAACATATCTCTTGTACGGATTAATTGGTCAATTTATGTCTCCTCCACACGTGGCCATCTTCAGGATAAGAATCCCAAGATACCCCAGACTTTATGTATCATAACGAATTTCGCATTGCTCTATTTCCACATCCGATTTTCCACTGAAACTCCTTTTCATTCGTGACGTTTATCATCCCAAAAGACTGTTAAATTGCCAGCGCTATGTATGAACCTGTCGGTTACGCCGGGAAATCAACATTCGCAGAGAATAAAGCACATCTTTATTTATTCCGTCTCCTAATGACATTTCGTGCAATGGATACACAGTCATCTCTTCATTCCACAACAAACGACGTAATACGCTTGTACCGAAAAATAGAACAACTTCATCCTTCATTCTATGTACTGTGTATGTAGGTGCAAAGTTTCAGAACACAGCTACATGTCAAATTAGTTGACAATCATTACGATTCATATTATCACACCAGTAATGACTCGTAACTTCTTCTTGATGACGTTCTCACTTTAGTAATGCCGTCCCCATACACCCACCTATAGTGCATGACAATTCTTCATTAAATGTAAAAAATATGTGTCATCATCAAACTTATTGTACCTCCATGAATTCTAATGTAGACCGTGGTTTTCAACTTCCAAAGCAAAAATATCAAGGACAAAAGTAGAAACCACAAAAGTAACATTTCAGCCCATCAACCGGAAATGTATTAATAAGTCATTTTTAATGAAAAAAAATGTACAAAAACACGTCATTTCATACGAGTATCCGGTTGTTTATTGCTAATATCACATTAATAAAAAAAATCTGTATCGTATACTATCAAATATATCATAATTTCTTGACTGTCTCACTGTCCATGGTATAAAAAATTGAATGATGAGATTCAGAAAATGGCAACTTGCAGTCCTCATCTATGGCTTAAAAAAAGACTGTAATGCGCAAGTTGCCTGACAAAACTGCTTGGAATTAAATGGTAGAGAAAGCCATTTGCTCAGTACTGCCATTCTCATTACTTCCAGGTGGTTGCCTGATACTGGGTTGCTCCCTGGAGACCTTGTTATCTCGCTCTCGAGACGCTTTGCATGTTGTGCTGATGTATGGAAGCTACACGGTCACGCTCATTTGGGATTAAACCACACCCGGGCAGCTTGAGTAACGGTGATAAAACGCCTGTAGAGTTAGAAGCAACTGATTTCAAATTCAATTGACCACAAATTAATTAGCTTTTAGGATTATAAACCATACTTTGGAGGAATGTGTACTTCCACCAGAGTACTACTAATGACCTCCTTTTTCCAAGTGAAGATAACAAAGATACTGACGGACTGAAACATTGTTACAATGTCAAAGACTACCCAGTATAATGGCGTTTTGTCAGCATCGCTGGAAGTAACGGCCCAGCTAACAAGCTCGAATATCCATGAGACTCCCATTACTATAAAAAGCTTTGCAAATATAAAGACGGGTTGGGTTTGCGACTTGGAACGGTGCTGAATGATAGAACTGCTCTTTTTCTGGTAGCCCCACATTTTGCAAACCGTCAGAAGATAAAAGAGCAAGTTAAAGGTAAGGATTACTCCTATTGGATAGAAGATGTAGGGACCTTGTGCTTTCTTGGCAATGTAACAATTGAGCTGCCCATAGTTTGGAGGGATGACATTTGTACAATCGAGATTTTCACTGAAAACAAGATGAATAGTTTAGATACAAATGGAAGTATAAGAAATACCACAATTTTGCAAAATCATACTTTTGAAGGCCCCATCGCCTGTCAAGAAGTAGTCCTAAGGAAACAACCATGAGTGGACATCCCCAGCCTACCAACTGATAAATCATAAACCGAAACCATTTCCTGGTCTGGCGGAGCTGAACAAGAGATCTGAAGTTCCACCATATTTCAAAGTTGATAATGAACAACCAACAAAAAGTTGATAGCCAAAAGAAATGGGATGCAGCACCTACAGCACAGATCATACAAGTAATATCGTAATATTTCATAGACCATTAGTTTTAATTGACTTTGCAGTAAACCGGCTTACCTACGAATACGCAATGACTGGATCCAAAGTCTGATTTCTCTGGTCGTCTTGCAATCGTGTGGGCAATGCCGACAAAGACGATGAGAAAAAACATTGAAATAACTTCACAGCTAACGGTCCACTCGTAGACACTTTGCTTATCCCAGAGGAGACAGGAAATGAACGCAGTTATGAATAATACTACAGCCGAAAAGAGAAGCATTAGGGCATACTTCAGAGGTATCGGTTTCTTCAGTACTGGAGTGCTAAGCTCATCTTTACAGGCAATCACTAACTAAAAAAAATATGCGGGACCACATTCAGTGAAATATCAGCATTAATTTGAGATTTTCTCTTCTATTTCGTGCTTACTTGGTCTTCAAAACCTCCTGTGTACTCCCCACTTGAATATTTGTTAAAATTGGCCATTCCGTCGACACAGTATCGACCTTCGTTTAAAGACATCCAAGTACCATTCTTTTCACGCACGATGACCCCTCCAGTCCATAGGAGCCTAAATCTCTGAAATGCTAAGTTGTGCACTTTGCGTAATGGAACCATAACGTATTGACTAAGATCACATGAGGGAAGGCTTTGATGATAATGCACGTTAATCTGTTCCCGATGGTATGTTGTCAACTTTTTCACGCAATTGTCAACGGACTGACTAAACAAATATGGAGTCCAAGGATGTGCTGCCGTTGTACCTCCAGATATCTTCTTGACAGATGGTGGAGTATCGTCATCATGAAAATCATAGCTGGTATTGTTGGAGTTCACAGAAATTTCGTCATATTTCCTGCATTTCTTATTCCGAACATCCCAAATTTCGTCTGGAGCACAGCATTTGGCCACACATAAGTTCAAACTGTAGCACTCTGGATAGCATACAAACAGACTTAGCTCTGTAGCGTTGATTCTGAAATGTAAAAAATAGTATAATAAACAATAACAATGGCGAAAAACTGTCTTTATTTTGTACTGATGAATACTTACTGATCAAAGCAGTACTCGTTCGGGTTATAAAAGTCTTTCCCAACTTGAAGGTAGCCACTATTCCGAATGATTTTAATACTTGGATCATCGTGAACGCTGGTACTCCTTGATCTCGCATCCGTTTTAAGGACCTTTGCCACCCCCAAACGATTGATTGAATTCCCTGAACCATGTGTATTTTGAAGCTCTACTTTAAAGCGGCCTTTTTTACATATCAGCTCCTTCTTCATCAATCTAGAGATAAGAAATAAAATTTTAAAAACATTAAGATTTTACTGCTTGTTTGTATGAAATTATGAAAGTTTCATATGTTCGCTTTGTTTTACCCAAATGATTGATCCTTTCCATCATTCATAAAAATTCCTGGAATGTCAACTCTAGTTTCTGATGTGTCCACTACCCTCCCAAGACATTTGAGAAGTTTCGAACCGGCTAACCCCTGACCTTTGGCTGATTCCTTCGACCCATTTCCAGAACAAAGATGGACATAGACGAGTGTAAAAATGAACACCGATCTTTTATCCATCACTCCCATTTTCCACTACATGCACATTATAAAACCCTTTTCGAAAATTATTTACTCTTAATGCATCTATCAAACTGCAAACTGAACTAGCGAATCTTTTAGAGCTTCTGGTCGCAACCCCATTTTCTTAATTTTCCATGAACAAATATCTCTATCTAACTGTTCCAGTTTCCATTTTTATCTCTTTGAGTCAATTTACTTGAATTTACTCTTGTCTCGGAATAGCACACAATATCAACACTCGTCGCATATTAAACCGTTTCCTACATGCTCCCACATGAAGTTCATACACCAAGAAACTTTTCTCTTACTCATCCACAAACATCATTATCATTCACAAATACTTATCTCACATGCAAACAAACTTGAGGCTCTAATTATCAAACCCAGCAGCTAATTTTTTTGTATGCTTGTACAAAAAAGCGCTCCACATTCACAGAGTTAATCATGCAAATCACTGACTTTTCACAATCCTGGCTCCAGAAATCTCATTAAAAGTAAAGTCTTTCGCAAAAGAACATAAACTGTTACTTAAAAAAGCATTAACTTTCCATGTTCACTGTCAAGATGCTGAGGATCTACTGAAACTTTGGGTATGTGAAGTTTTACGCGTGCAGCACAATAGACCATACATAAACTGCATATAATAGACATTAACTCATTTAAACAAGAGAGTATTTAAGCCAACATTAAAATATTTTTTAGCGCATGAACACACACACACACATGACAAACCCACTGCGTATGTTATGTAAAAAAGATGCCGAGGAGAAACATCTTCATATTTATATCATCCCTTCAAAAGAAAAAAAGATGATCAGACAACTGCCGACACTCGACTGGTATTTCTGGATCTTTATTATCACAACATCACACACAGCACATTAACTTTTTTTCAGCATGGATGTAATATTCTTCGTAAAGGTTGGGTGCTTGTCTTTATACTCCTGTGGCAGGTTTGGAAAATGATATTTGTGCAAAAAAGACAACCAAGAGAGCAAGTTTACCAGGGTAAAAATCCAAGGCCAATGAAGAAATCTGAATAACAAGAGAAATTGTCCACTGTGGCGTGTCATTGTCTTTATACTCCTGTGGCAGGTTTGGAAAATGATATTTGTGCAAAAAAGACAACCAAGAGAGCAAGTTTACCAGGGTAAAAATCCAAGGCCAATGAAGAAATTTGAATAACAAGAGAAATTGTCCACTGTGGCGTGTCGAAAAAATGAACAATGTTAGTGTGACGTTGATTTATTCTGCGAAAAATGGTTTTGATAAAATATACTTTCTTAATTGTATACATTAGAGTTAACTCTGTATAACTGAATTGAGAGTTCAATACAAGTTTCATTACACCCCAATGGGTATCTGTCATGCAACCACAACGAACGATGCACAATTTTTTATGAAAACTGCAATGTATGTAATAGATTTATGTAAATGATATGTTATATAATCATTGTCAGTATAATATTACCGACCGCATCACTACCGGTTTAAATTAAACTTCATTATAAAAGTATTAACTATGGTCAAACAACTCTGTCAAATGAAATGATATTATGCGTGAATAAGAAAATTGAGACCATCCCAAAAGTTTCAACCACAACTGGAGTGAATGAGAAACAATTGAAACTGAATCATGCCAATTAGGAATTCGATTGTGATATTTAGAACACACCCTAAAATGCGTTTGACTTCGTGACAAGTTGTGCTCAGTAAGTAGTAAACTCCACTTGGTAGGACCAAATTAACACTCATGGGCTCAAAAATGGGTTTCTTAATAAATCGTTTATTGTGTCAAATTACATCTTGCCAGCGTATTATTACACGCATATTATGATCGAACCGTATTCTACATCTATAGTATTAATATTTTTACTGTGTACTTATAATTTAAAAGCAATAACATGTAATTTACATCGCAACTGTGTCGGTCAGCCAATGATTACTCTCCATTTACCACCCCGTGATTAACTTCGTTTATTCTCGCCTCTATTTTCTTTCGTCCAGATTTCCAACCGTCTCCGATTGTTTCTAAAACTAATCGTACAAATCTGGAAGTTTCTAACTGATTGGCTGCGTTTTTTCCTTTCATTTTCCTCTTCTTCCTACGCTTCAGTTTGGTACTTGTACTATCTACTGCATCAAACACCAGTTTCAGAATTGCTTTTGAGTCTTTCTTACTCTTTTCGCTTGCGAGAAAACATCTTATAATCATGAGGACACAGTGTTCCATCAGCTCTCTCAAAATCTTGTACTTTCTGGCTTTTCCAATCTCATACAACTCTGTAGCAATACTACCCAAGGTTCCTTCTGCTAGTTCCTCTACACCGCTGAATTTTTTAAACTCTGCATAAATTGTCTACGACTCCCATTACTCTAGTAGTTACATCACTGAACTTTTTTAACTTCAAAGAAGTTTTCAGACAGTTGATTACAGGCATGAGCAAAATTAGGAGGGAACTGACACCAATACATTTAATGTTTCTTACAACATACACATCAATCAACCGGAGTGATCGCATTATAGCTCGCAACTGTGAATTGTCTTCATCTTTCCCAAGTTTCTTAATAGCAAAGATTTTCGCTAGTTGTTCGTTAGTTTTTTCAAGCTCTTCATTTGTAGCATCTTCCAACGCTACACTCTCTTCCGAGTCTGATCCTTCGCCTGACCCCAAGAACTTCCTTCAACTTAGCAATCTGCGCAGGATCCAATTTTGTCTTCTTTGCAGACGGGCCCTCATCGTCCTCCGAATCCGACTCTGCATCAACATCCTTACCCTCACCGTCTTCATCTTCCTCGTCACTGTCATCGTCATCATCTTCTTCGCCATCACCTTCACCTACCTCTATTTCCACGCTATTCGCTAATTCTTGCACTACTTCCTCTTTCACCAATCCTTCTATCATAAGCCTAGTGAACATCCCTTCAATAGATATACACGGGCTGTTGTCTCTAACTACTTTGCTTGTTATGAATCTGACAATTTCTTCCACAACGTCACCCTCCATTCCACCATTTGCCAGCTCTACCAGTTCTGTAACTCCATCTAAACTGCTACTAATAGCCTCTTTCTCGTCTAGCAAAACTCTAAGAGCGTACGCTGTGATTAGATACCTAAAATGCGGACTTTCAACTTTCTTCAAGGCCTTCTTCACGTCTTTCACCACCTGAATTGTCTTCTCATTGCCAAACTCCTTCACTTCCCCACTAAAAAATTCCCACATGGACTCCATAAACTTGATATTGTAGGTATTCGCCATTATGGTTTTCACGCCTTCCAAAGCAGTAGCTTTAAGTTGAATCTGACTTTCCTCTTGATCCAATTCATCATCCTCCTCTTCGGCATCACTTTTCTTTTTGATTTCGATAACATCTTTTCCAACAACTACACAAACAAGTTTCTTGCTGATTTCGAACATGGACTCATCCCCAATGCGTTTTGACACAGCCAGCCTCACCAGAACATTTAGGTACACTATTGCCATCCGAACGCCAAGATTCTCATCTTCGAAATTGGTAAATAGAATTTCCCGTAAGTTTGCCAGGTCCTTTTCCTTCAAACTATTGATGAATGATCGAACAATCGGGTTTAATTTGGCATATTCATGTAGTATATTGGGCGGCTCTCCTCCGAACAAGCATTTCAGTGTCGCCTTTCTCTCTTTTTTTCCCAAGAGACTCTT
>JAAXOA010002717.1:0-12667 GCA_036561885.1 Salina celebensis
TTCCAGGTAAAGAAAGATAGCATGCTGCCGGACAAAAAGGATACTGAAACTCTGTTCAGTAAAGGCAAGGTAACTGACGAGCGCTACAAAGTGATCATTTCTGCTTGGAACGACTGCATAGATTTGTCAGGTTGGTCCTTCCCAAATAATCTCGCTAAATGCGATGTTTCTAATTTATACTCCAGACCCCCTAATTAATTCTTGATTTTTGCAGACAAAATTGGCAACGATAAAAAGTTTACAAACTGCCTATTTGCAACCCATCATGACCATTGTTTCACACATAAAATGATTGAGGCTATAAAGAGCTTGGAGGTACTACTTTGGAATTTTTTAAAAATAAATCTAATCTAGCTAGTCAATGAAGGGATGAATCATGAAGATTTTAAATGACAACTTTTAGGTTCCATGCTGATGTTATCAAACCGGCATCTATCCAACTACAAAAATATTATTCTGCTTTTAATGAAAACTGAGAATAAAGTCAAAAGTATATAATTTTCATCAGAACCAGCACATAATATTATATTATGTACATACAATGTACAATGCAAATATTATAAATTATCATTAAATCATGGGGGGTGTTTTATGTGTCAGCATAAATTGTTTTAAAGAAGCGCAGCATATATTGGATCTCCCACGCGAACGACTTTCCCACTTCCTGCAAACACTCCAAAATGTGTTCCAAGAACGGGTGACTTTGAAGTAACCTTGGTAATTTTCGCGTCCCCAACCGGCCTTCTCATTCTAGTCAATTAAATAGATAATTTAAATGTGTTATGGGTAGGACTATTAAACACAACTAGTAATTTGTCAATTTGCTTTTTTTACTTGTTTAATGTTCTCAGTGGCTCGCCATCTTCGCGAAAAATGCCCTTTTGGGGGTCAACCGTTGTGGTACTACACCTAATTTTAATTAGCCAAAAAATATTTGCAATTTGTAAATCTTGACCCCATGAATTAACTGAAAGCTTTTCGATCACCTAATGCAAGGTCTGGAGGTTTTTAAAACAGGGCCATTGTCCTTATCTCCAATTCTGATGTAACCCCAAAAGTCTTCTGCGAAAAGGTTCGGGTATTCCACTGGCAATGATAGTTCCCCGGAAGTTATCTTGCGACACTGGTGTTTCCAAGCGGTCATTCAAAGCTGTCACAGACTCTTCTGTCATCAGCATGTAAGAAGTTTCATCATGGAATGTACCCTACGAAATAAATCAGTCATCTTGAACATGTTCACTTGATCGCTATTATTTTGTATTCATATAAAACCACTGGTGCTCACAGCATGACTCCCTCTGTATGTATGAAAACGATTATTTCGTTTGACAGAACCTCTTTGAGTGACTTCCTGGAAATGGTACATTAGGCGAAGGTTTGTCGCCCCTGTGACTTCATTCAGCAGAGCTGCAGCCTCATCTCCGCAGTCAAGCGCAGGAACTCTTTCTCCAAAAATTCTGCGCAAAGAAGCACATCGGGCATGACGTTGTCTCAAATCAGTCATGTATGAAAAACTTACTCTACTACTTTCTTCACGGATTTGTCCACAACTGAAGCAATGTCGATAGTAACCTTTAGGGACTGATCGTCAGCATGTGAAAGGTGAAGCTTAGATCCTTCAAGCTTGGCCCTGGCTAAAGCAAAGTTTCGGGTGTATTCCCATCTTGACAGATTTCCCTGTCTGCTCGTTCATTACTACAAAAACTCTGTCCCTCAAGTAGGGATTCTCAGTGTCTAGTAAATAATCAATCAAATACATACATTACGTACAAATACATTTTTTAAAACTATTGAGCTTTGTGGAGTTGAGCTTTATTGGTGAAGATCTACCGATAAATCCAGCATCTTGGATTATGGCTGCATTCACAGATGTCGGAGGAATACTTTTAACTGGATAGATTCTAATCTCTTTGATTTCACCAACTTTCATCCATTTTTCAGGAAGTTGGTCGGCTCCATTTGTGCCTTGAATGATTTTCTTTATTAGCAAACCACCTGCAACACATCCCGCTAAACATGCTCCGGCAGGTAGTAAAATATGCTTGGGAAATCGTAAACTTTCGCTGATCATTTTTGCAATACAATGACGAACACTACGATATAAGTAGTTACAATACACATAAAATAAAAACTAAAATTTATAATATCTGAAATCTTCATAATATGCCTATCGGTTGTTAACTATCCTCTCGATTCAAGAAATATTCTTACAATTAGTGGGTGTACTATGTATATTTTGTGCATGGGAATGTTGTTGTTGTCTATTACTCCATGCGAAATACATCTAAGCGTAATGGACAGGATTGTCTATAATAAAACGATAACTTTTAGCAAGGTCACGATTTACGAGTAAGCAAGAGCCACCTAATACTGATGTGTATTACACACTCATATCTTATGTCAATACCAATGCTTTACAACATTAAATATTGAATCCGAGCTTCAGAAGCTTTAGTAGCATGTGTGGCTAGTTTGTTTGTATTATGTTTTCCTCTCGCTTTCAACTTAAAACTCACCGAAAAGGTAGTTTTCTACTTCATGTTGAATATGCAATGACAGTGAGTTAAACAGTTGATGGAACCAAAAAATCTGATTTGTGAACCAATTTGGAAGCATGACATTTCATCCTGTAACACCAATTTATAGGTTCTTTGCAAATAGCCCCGATGTCGGTTCATATATTGCACATGACGGAACATTTTGCAGAAAATCAGGAACGGACGCAGAAAACAATGAACAATTACATTTGTATGTTCCATAATACTTTTTCATATTTTACATGTGTTGTCGATTTAGTTTACTAATTCCGTGAAGAAGAAAACTGTTCCATGAGTTTGTTGTAGGTAAGCAGTTGGGTACAAATGCATTACGAAATGAAATTAGCCTCAAATCAGTGAAACAATTTGCTTATTGAATGCTGTGACACATAAACACAAACATCTTTGGACATAAAAAGTGGGAAAATGCTGAATATAGCTGGACTGGACATTCTGGCTCATAATTTTTTAAAAAATCTTATTTAGTATACTTGACACAATGTATAGTAGCGTCTTATGATTGTACTCCCATCATAGTTCCCAATGCATTCAGAGCCAGTATTTCAAAATATGCTGCTTTGGAGTTCCTCAGCTCCTACCGCAAATATATTGCACATTAGTTAAGATTTGGTACAAAATTAGCAGCATCACTTTAATATACTTACGATATGCAGCCAGGCATTTGTTTTCACTGCCTAAATATTTTCCTATGAACACGTGTCCGTCTTGGTAAAATCGGCAAATGTAAGTTGGTTCATTAGTTACTGGAGCTTCGCCACCAAAAACTAAGTACTTTTCCTCAGGCAGTTTAACACTATCCATAACTGGAATCCAGCTTAAGGAACCTCTTGGGAAAACCAAAAGCTACGTATAAAAAATATAATTTCCATTTTACTAGTGTCCTGCATAAAACCATGCATTTGTAGCAGATATTGTTTTTGAAGTTACTTCAAAATCCCTTGTCGACAGTTCCACTCCTTCATATCCAAAATACATTGTTCCCATGTATGGACAGAACTTTCCTACAACGGTTCCATTCAAATACGATGTCCTGGCTACGTACAGCAAATAGATTATCATTTCTAAGTCGTTCACAGCCCGTTGGTTCTAATATTTTTGGATCGTACAAAATTCCCTCGATCCATCGTATTCTCTGCAAATATCAAAACAGGATTTTGTTTGTATCAATATTTTTGGCATTTGTAAAGACTTCCTATGAAGCTACCTTTGACTTGTATTCTCCATCCATTTCCAGTTCTTTTTGTTTGATTAAGTTTTCAAGTGCAGAATAGGCCTTTTCCTCTGAAGAGTTTCTTGATTTGAAGTAATCAATTATCTTACTCTCGTCACATTTTACCACAAAAGCTATAAGAGTTAGAAATCCAAGAAGTAAAAGAAACATAAGAATAACCAATGCTATAACGAATCGTGGAGAAAATTGAGACAAAAATCGTCCAGAGTTTTGGGGTGGTTGACTGTATGAACTTTGCGCGGATGGAACATTTCTACTTCTATTAACGACAGACTCGTTATCTTCTCCTATTTCGTCTAGTTTTTGAAAGTTCATTGTATTCCTAAAACAAGTATTGAGTTTCTTCCAACCACTAGATCTTGAATTACAAGAAAAACCAAAACTTGCATTTTTACATATCAATCTTATCATTCAGTCAAACTGAGTGTTAAGAGGTTAAACTCATTTCTGAAAGATTACGCCTTTGCACAAGAAAATTGCATGGCAAATTCTGCTAGAACTTCTATTTCATACGTGTAAGATTGATATTGATAATGCATGAAGACTTGACACATTACGTAGACTGTATTCACAGATTGAGCTTTTTCATTTCCCAGCTAATTTGCTTTTCATTTTGGTAAACTAGAAAAATATTCTTCTCATCTCATAATTTTACTTTGTTTGGATCTAAAAAGTACTTGTCGTAAGTTATTTCAAATCTTTTTCGTAAAAGTGCATATTTTCAGTTTGACTTCCTTTTAACTTGACAATTTTACATATAAAAATCCAATTAATTTGAGGGAAGGACTCTACCACTGGTTGGACTCCATTGTACATGTGACATGACATGGCTCTCAGACATTTCCCTGTTATTTTCACACTGACCTTTCTTGATCTCTATTTTTATTAATAGCATGAGAGCATTCTGTCTCTTAACAGCATATTGAACATGGATAGGCTTACATGTAACTCATTCCTTCACAATTAACGCGCATATTTTACCAGTTGCTTATCATTTTAAATCCAAGTCAAGACACACTTATCTGCATTTTCAGTACAAGTATTGAATTGAACCTAACAGTTTCTTGATACCTATCCTTGTTTGTTTTCTCTTGTAAATATTTACACTTTGATTGTACTGAACGTTATTTTCTTGGAAATGGTCAGTGCTTGGTGTAAATCAAGTTCCTTGTTTTATAATTTATTGACAGTTTTAAAAATATTTTAGTCGTAAAGATGATGGCACCAGCTGCACCTATCATAGTCCCTCCTGATTTTTCAATTACAATGTCACAAAACGCGCAAGCTCAAACTCAACCCAGAAAGCCTCGCAAGTTACTAACAAGGAAAAATGGAGTTTTGTTTATTGCAGGTTTTGAATTGGTAAGAAATTTCGAAATAAATTACTATTTTTTAAAAAGTCTGATGGTAATAAAAAAAACTTTAAAATTGCAGGTGGTCTCACTATCAATCATGATGGTTTACATTTACGCATTATATCTCGAGCCTAGATGGTCTCAGCATTTGGTCCCAATTCCGAAAGATCTCTGCCACGCGAAATGTGTCGTTCAGGGGGTCATGTATACAATTGTATTACTCTGTGGACTGGAATTTATATTGGCCGGACATTTGCTCGACGGAGCTCGGAATGTAAGCTTTCAAACTATTTCCGTGGAAGTATAAGGTGCGATAAGTAGGTGACGTGGATTCAATGGGCTGGGCTCTTCGCTCAAACGACCAGCTCTAATGCCGAAAGGAGCGGGCGGGGTGACCTGGCCGTAGGGAATGGGGCGGCTCTGACCAACGGCGGGTCCGGCTGGAGGCCAGTGGGGTGGGGTTCTCAAGGATGACGAGTTTCCGCCGTACCCCCATTTTTCGGCCTGGTGTTACATTGTTACTAGATTGTGCTTCTATTTTGTAGGAAAAACTGGGAAAAATCCGATTTTGGTTGGCATCTATGCTCACATATCTGGCTCTTGTGACAATCGTCATTCTTGGAATGGATTTAGGAGGGATCAGAAGTCCCACAATGAACTCAGCTGCATTTATCAACATCTTCTTAAGGTTCATTGAGATTCTTGTAGTTTATGCGTGGGCTGAACAAGAAACAATCCGTAGACGACTTCGGCTCGCTCGGATGGGGTTCCGAGTGACTAGTAGAGAGAGCTTGGAAGAGCAGTTGAGGGCTGTCAGTACCCTCACCGTTTGCACAATAGCTTCCACCGAGGGACATCCTATAATCAGCGTTCCTAACGGCTTGCCTCAGCAAAATCCAAATAATTTAACGGTGCCAAATACAGATTATTGAATTCCTAACATAAAATGTGTCTCAAATAGCAATGTTCACTTTTTTATGCAGTTCCAATTTGGGGTAACGAAAGAATGAGAAAAATAAAAATAAAATATTTCAGTTTAAAACATAAATAATCCCGAGTGCATTTCCTTTTAATATGTACGCTTCATGATTTTTACACCTAGAAATTTGTTACTAAAATTTTTATTGTTTCCTTTTGCATATTATCTCATATAGGATCAGTAACCGTAAAATATGAAGCTCATTTTTGGTGCAATGAAGAAAACAATACCCAATTAAAAGGCTGATAGATAAAGGGAGCATTGACGTGTAAGAAAACGTGTGTTCAATTGACGCAAAATCAACGTCAGCTAGATACGCCTAAAGATTTTATTGTGCTATCAATATCCGTTTTGCGTCATTTACCAAAATTAGTTACAATTGTAGTCTACATTGCACCCTAAATAATGTAAATTGAAGTCGTATATAAGGCCTGAGCAACTTTGAGTTGATCATCCAGATCTGTTTGGAAGTAGAAACATGAATCTTAACGGAGCCTTTGTCCTTGCTGTGCTTGCGGCTGTTGCCGGCTACGCTCAAGCCTACGGAGGTGGCGGCGGCGGTGGTGGTGGTGGTGGCGGCGGTAAGCTATCAATTTCCTCTTAAAACCCAAAGTTTTTATTTTCTCTTTATACCCAAACTTGTACTCAACACTTTTGTTTTTTGAATAGGTGGTGGTGGCGGCGGTGGTGGACGCAAGTAAGCTATTGGAAATCCGAAGCTGACCTGGAAACATTTCTACCCAGACACAAGGACACAAAGTCTAAACATAAAAAAACTTATTTCTGTACTTGTATGAAATAAGAACAAAAATAAAAAGCTAAAATTAACTTTTTTTTTTTGAAAAAATTCGCTTCATCATTGATGTCCATAACATTTTTTGTTTTACATATTTTGCTCATGTTTCACTAATACTTCAAACACAACCAGTTTGTTACGCTCTCAGACATTTCTTGTGACGAAAATACACTAGAAACGATTTTTACATCAAACTACTAGGAGATGTTTTGTGTTTCACTGTCGTCATCAAGACCCAAACAAGGAGGTTTATGACTATACCTGATAGTAATTTTTACTATTTCTATCACGACACTAGTACGCAGTAGACCATGGCTGTAGTATTATTCGCGAAACCATAACTTACGCACTCAGACAACAAGTTCACAATTAATACGTACAGCATATGGTGGAGATGCCTGACGAACTTACGCTTTCACCAATCACCAATAGTACCAGAGAAAATTACCATTATTACTAGCATTAAATAATTATGCACTACGTAGTTAAGATTATAGACTAGCATTACTGTAAGGAACAGGAAAAGGGATAGCTCGCAATAGCTCTAATCGAGTTCCGCGACGGGATGTGGCGTACTATTTATGTGCTAACCATATCCCTCCCTAAATTACATACACACACACATACAGCATTACTGTATAAAGCGGAACAGGTCTTCATAGTTATGTTAAGAACATGAATTTGTTGTTATGGGATTGGTATGGAGTTTCGTCATAAGAATGTATGCATCTTCTATGGAACATCCTATTGAGAATAATATATATAATCTAAATGACGCACACTCGCATGCTTTTTGCAAATAATCAATCCTCCATATTTGCTGGATGCGCAGGACTTGTTTTGTTTGTTCAGAATTTTGAGNGACGCACACTCGCATGCTTTTTGCAAATAATCAATCCTCCATATTTGCTGGATGCGCAGGACTTGTTTTGTTTGTTCAGAATTTTGAGGTGGCACAAATTTTTGTCTTGATTGTTATTAAAAAGTAGGTGAATTTGATATGATTATGAGAATGTGTCCTAAAATTTATCAGCAAGATTATCTTGAAATTTATTGCTTCCTCGATAAAACTACTGATATGCTTTTTGTATATAAGATCCATTTACAATATCCTTTTCTATCCACAGATCAGTCCCAGAAGCTAATTGCAAACATGAATCTTAACGCAGTTTTCGTTTTTGCTGTCATTTCGGCAGTGGCCGGCAACGCCCAAGCAACGTGGCTCGGTGGTGGTGGCGGCGGTGGAGGTGGTGGTGGAGCTTTGGAGGATTAAGCGAAATATGAAGTAAACCTTCATAACAGAGAACCTCTTGCAAATACATCCGATGAAGACAATTTTAAATCAAGCCCAAGATCTAACTGAAGACCTGAATATTGCGGCAACATTTTCAAATTAAACTTATTGTTAACGGTAGAGAATTCGGAAATAAACAACATTGTGGTCAGAGGCAACAATTTTTTTTGTCCAAATTGTATTTGTGTTAAACATTCTAAATTATTAAATCCATTCGACCTTACAAGGAGAGGTTTCTCTCACGAGAGCTTTAGAATTGAATATTCCATGCATTGAAAATTATTACACAAACATATTAAAATTATTTTCCGAAATCGTATAGCTTAATCATCAGCCAGAGCTAAGAGAGATCTAAAAGTTCCTCTTAATACTCCTTTCACATAAAGAAATTGTGTAATTCTCCTAACCACGAATTCATTTTCATACCGCAAAACAACTAATTGACACGATTGACGATGTTCTAAATTTGCTCATTTCTTTTTCCTTTCTCATTTCTCATTTCTACATTTTAGTGAGAATAGGCCAGACATCTAGATATCAATAACTACACATATAAATTAAAATATTTTAATCGACGTCAAAATAAAACTTTCTTTTTTTTCTTACATTTTTAATTGCTTTAAAAAACTATTAACTTAAATTCTCCGTAAACCGACTCGTCCGAGTTAAAAAATGTTAGTCAATTATTTAGCTTTTGATTGATGTGGCTCCGGAGATGAGTGTCGCTTCCGTTAACCCCGTCCTGTTTGTCGCCCTTCCCAACGCAGTACAACCAGCCGTATTCCTTACGGAACGCTGCCTTGAACTTGGGGTGCGATATTGCAAACACCACA
Organism: Salina celebensis; assembly: GCA_036561885.1. Lineage (NCBI taxonomy): Eukaryota > Metazoa > Arthropoda > Collembola > Entomobryomorpha > Paronellidae > Salina > Salina celebensis. Next base: position 9,047 of record JAAXOA010002717.1, read on the forward strand.
GGATTCACGCCTGCAAGGTAAAGCAATATACTTTTGTTATTAATTATATTTTAAATATAACGGTTAAAGTTAATAATTTTTTTTATTGTGTTTACAAGACGCAGACTTGGCGAGCAGAGCTGGGATCATGGATACGACTGGAGTGAGAATGCTCCTGGCTCCATACGCACCAACCAATCAGCACAACGATCGCATTTGGACTCCAGATCACTGGAATCAGCATTTAAAAAAATATCAGTTTAGACAAGTGAACAATTAGGATTACCAACTTTAAACTTACCGATCCAGAGAAGAACTGAAAACATGAAACACTGCTGCTGACCATCACTCCTTTGGTTAGTATACTCAGGTTGCCCCAATGTGAAATCATAGCAGTATGCAAAAACACTAAAAACTTTCCTATGACGCACATTGCATTTGTATTGACTATCTGAAAGGACCTGTACATCCGTCTGAGGTAAGGTGGATTTCGGAAATCGCAAATAGTTTTGTAATAGTCTTTGTTCAAAGTAAGCTCGATGGTAAGCACAGTACTAAGATAGAATAGATATATGACAAATATGCTTGCGACAAGGGCCTAGTTTAAGCACAGAGCTAGGGATATTCGCAAATGAAATATTGTAATGATAAATCGTACTGGAAAGGTGTAGTAGTGTTCCGGTACGATTTCCGAAAGAAGGATGTTTACACGGGGGAGAAGTACGGAACAGAACGATACAAATGTTATCATTGTCACATAAGCCATTATCGTCATCACTACCAAAGTGTCAATCACTTTGTTAGGTTTAGCAGTGTTCCGGTTAAAATTTAGCATTTAGACGCATAAAATGGAGTAAACAAAACAAGTTCAGTATAGTAACTGACGACGAGTATGGAGTAAAGATCTTGGAATATCTCGAAAATTTCATTACCGTGAATGTTCCTGTAAAGCTCAACGGCCATGTTGCACGTGCGACAAACGTCATGTGGAAACCACCGAAGAATCGAAAATGCTGCTGAGAAAGTAACGCCACCCGACCAAAAGAACAAGGTTGTATTGTAATTATCGATATCATTGGAATGATAAAAGGAATACGAAATCTTTACTGCAAGAATTAGCCACAAAATAGTTCCGCAATATGCCCATTTAAGTTTTCGAGTCACACCAGGATCTGAGCTTACATAAAAGGATAAGTTTGTCAAGTCGTAGGACACATTGAATGTACCACATTCTTGACCGTAGAATGTCAAAAGATGCAAAATTCGATGGAGTCTATCGCTTAACATCGCCTGCCTGGTTCGGAATTTTCTTTAGTCTCTACACTCACGCAATACAAAGAAACAACTAGACCATTTACGCAAAAACCCTAAAGTATTTTATAATGCAAAATATCATTTTACAATATATGAACTTGGTGTGGGGATATTATTTTCCACTAAACATTTACAAAAACATCCTGTGATTGTTGATACATGCATTTACCACCCGTTGTACCTGCTCTGTATTGCTTAGATTTAAACTAATTTTGAAATAGAGTCTGCATAATTGGAGAAATGGTCGTTACTTGGAATTGAACGTGTTCCATTGCGTCCGAGATACCAGTGCTTCTGGAATATGATAGCTTGCTATGTATGTATCTTGAGTTTGGCCTTTGGTAATTTCTAACAATTTTGTAATTTGCAATATAAAAATTTTGCTACATGACGGCCCAGTTGTATGTTACTTTCCCCCCGTAAGTACTAAAGTACTTCAATGCTAGTTGATTATTATAACATATCTGTTATACCAGTAAAATTATGTTTACATGAACGCATTTTGAACGATTAACCTGAAAGAAAACTTTAGCTGCCATTATCGGTTGAACGTTGAACCCGATTTGAAGTAGTATGGCTCAATTACATAGGAGATCATGACAATGAGTTACAACTATTACTACATACATTGTGCGATTTGGAATGCAGAGATGATAACCCCTCTAAACTTGAATGATATTTTGTATGTGTAATGATATTTATGAATTTATGAAATAATCGATACAATAAAACAGGAGAGTATAGTTTTTGTAGCTTTTTTTATTAGTGCACAAAAGACATTAGTCCATTTGTACTCGACGCTTATAATCCAGCGGTCTTGGTGGGATCTTGGTCCCTTGGGTCAGTGCCAGCGGCGTTCTATAAGAAAATCAATCAGATTTTGTTAGACATATAAAATGAATGCTGCGCAGTTCTCCATTCTTAAAGGTACTTACAGCGAAGGCAAAAGCCATGGCGACGAGAGCGAGGACTCCAAAGAATTTCATTTTTGGTGGTTGGGTTTGGTTGTACGTTGACAAGGTGTAGTAAGTTCAGAGGAAGGTTTGTGGATGACAGGCTATTGGTCGGATCGGGTTATATACCCGATAAACCTACGTCAGCCCTGAATTCCATGGGCATTTCTTCATTATCTACAGGAAATGACTGATTACTGCTTCCTTGGATGTATTTGACCTCTGCAATGACGACAAATTGGATGCACTATTAATTAATTGACAATCAGAATAAAAATTGTTATGACGCATATTATGTATGTAATTGTCTTCGTCGCATTCCATTTAATATTGATAATGGATCATTGTGAGTCTTATAGTTACTAGTTACCTAAACATTAAATGGTATTATGTATTGATGTAACATAAACAATGGATGTGTGGAATTCTGCGATTTTTTTAACACCAGGCTTTTTAATGGAATTCTTTCTTTTGATACTTGATGTTTATATTTTAAATTTGTTGCATTAAAAATTCCCATTAAAGTACGCATACATTTTGCCCTAATATCTCTACATCATTTAAAATCGTTGACAATCAGTTCAGTTTAAACATGCCAAGTGAATTACAACACATACAGCAGTAGAATTTAATAGTATTCATATTTAATACGATTTAATTGTCTTGACCAGCCAGCCCGAACTTGAAATCTCATTAGTGTTAGCTTCCCCGTCATCATCCTATAACCACGTAGTTTACCTAAGCTCACGTTAAGTTGTCAAACCATTAGTCCAAGAGGACCTTAAAATAAATCCAGATGAAAACGGCTCACAAATATAATTACGCGCTAATTACTTTCAGCCCCTTCGTTCCTATTCGGAAATGCATAAATTGAAGAAATTTCATTTTCATGTCAGTAATCCATGTAGTCATATTATTGCACTACTAAGACTAACAATGTTTTTAGCCGAGAACAAGTTCCAAATCAAGGCCTTCCTTGGCCTGCTTTTCGTTTGTTTCGCGTTGGAATGGCTTCTTGTTCAGTTCAAAGTGGGTGAAATGTTTCTCCTGAATCAGACCAAAGATAAGCTCGAAGAACGCGTCATTTCCGCTCCCTCAAAAGTCGTGATTGGTTTAGTAAGCTGCCAAAAAGCGAAACAGTCTAGGCCCGAGTCTATCTTTTATCGCCCCGGGATAAATGAAGAGGCCCTTGTTACAATCAAGTCGATTCTAATCTCTGCCAAAGTGAATAATATTTCCAACGTAGACTTTCATGTTTTTCATGAGAAACCTTCAGATCCGGCATGGTTTCACCAAGGGTTTACATCGAAACAATGGCAAGAGAATGTTGGCGTCAACGTGTCATTTTACTTTCATTCGGCTATAGACGCTGTAC
>JAAXOA010002718.1:0-12666 GCA_036561885.1 Salina celebensis
TTTTTTTAGGCATTTTTTACTGATTTCATTCGGGTTTTGTATGCGTCGTAAAAACGATAATAGCAGGATTCACATCAGTCTGGTAGTTTTTTTAACACGGCTTTGTACACACAAATAAAATACTTTGTTAAAAAAATGTGTACTAAAGACAGACGTGTTTCAAGCTTCTGTTATACAGCTCGGGGTACATTGAATACAATGCAAGAAAAGTGCAGTTTTATTGACGAAACTTGTTAACTCGTAAGTCAGGCGTTTCAGAGAAAGAAGTGGTTGCTGTGCCAGTTAACCTTGACAAACTTGTAAGAAAAGTCCTTTTCTTACAGAGATATAAAGAGAAACTAGTATCCTAAGAACCGGTCTCCTTAGGGGGAAAATACGTAAAAGATTGCAAAAATGTATTCCTAAACACGTGTTATATACATGGTGTGAGTTTACGTTCGAAGAGTCCTTTTCGAAAGTATACACATCAGTTACCATATTTTGGGTACACTTCCGTTTAAATGTATATGACATGATTGTTAAGTCAAAGCTATAATTAGGCTTAAAAATCTAATTGAAAAAGAAGAAAATTGATGTGTATGCATTGGTCATTGATAGCACTGGCTCCCTTCTCCTACCTCAATCAAATGATGAGAAAGAGTTGTAATTATTATGCGGGGTTTGCATTACCATGACAGACAAAAATGTCATAACACGCTAACAATGTATCTGTTTAGTGGCCTTGTACAATAAGGAACACGAAGTATACAAATTATGAATAGTTCTGTAATAAAAACGTGTGCATTTCTTAAACCAACTACATGATCATCCAGGCTTGGGGAACCACAAAGAGTATTTGCAGGAAAAAAATCTATTCTCCGGCAGATCAAGCGTCATACAAGTTTTATTGTAATAATAACAATAACATTATGACTGGAGTGATGAGGGGTGAGCTACAAATAACAACCTGCCATTGAAGAATAATGAAGTTTTCCCCTACAGTTTGTTGATCGTGAGAAATGGACCACCTGACTGTATCAAGTGTAAAAAATGGGAGCTTGACATTTATTATAAAATCTTGTTTAATAACGTCCCTTCTTTCGCGAGGTTTAATCAACATCAACAGTATTTAGTAGTACCTCAATGTCCCTCAATCTTCATTTTCATGTAACCGATGAAAGTCTTCCATTTCGAACGCAAATGAAACGTTTTCAACTTCTTAAATGAAAAAAACCTTGCACAAGAAAATACAACGTTTTGGTAGTAATGGCTATAAAAACTCAGCGCGTGCAGTTTTTTGCAGTCTTCAGAAAAAAAAGTCGTAGAGACTTAGAAACAGAATAAATTGTCAAGGCAAGCATTGTTTCAGCTATATTGTTTTTGTTTTATTCAATGACTAGACTTTTTATTTTGGTAAATGGGCCTAAAGTAGCCAATTTTCTAAGAAATATGTGTAAATGACATGTGAATGTTCTCGAAATCAATAAATTGCAAAGTGTGAAACCAATAAGTTAAGGAATTTTTATGAGTGTGAAAGACACTCGTGGTGATGGCTAGTTGCAAAAAGGATTACTGAGTGATTAGTCTTAAAATATGAAGTAACACCAATAAAAATGTAGCAACCCTTAACCAAACGACAATGCCCACTGCTCCATTTACTGACCACAACCAAAATTATCGAAAATTATTTTCAGTTTCCTAATAAGAATCGAACCTTCACTAGGACAACGTTATCATTCCTCCATTTAGCTGAGTACACAAATTGTAACGGAAAACCAATTTCGAGACCCTGGCCGTTACTTTACGTTTGAAATCATAGGCAGCTTGAAGGGGTGTAAACAGCGCCATGTAACTTATTAGTTTCACATATATCATTATTCAACACGTTTATCTGATGTTGTTTGGTGGCACTGAGACCAAATTAGTACACAGACTAAAACCACAGAAAGTGAAATTTCGAACATGAATTCGTCACCTAATTTATCCCAACAGGAGCANCTAAAACCACAGAAAGTGAAATTTCGAACATGAATTCGTCACCTAATTTATCCCAACAGGAGCAGTAGCCCATTTTCCGCCGATTTCGTGGCAGATTGTGTGTAGGTAGTTTTGTTTGGTCGTTTTAGAAACCAAAAATTTTATCGCCGGCCTTCTTAAGTTTTAAAAGAAATAGCTTAGGCCCATGCTCAAAGACACAACAATGCCATTGTATTGATTTTTATAGTAGCGCTTACCTAAGTGTGAAATACCGATTGGAAGTATTTTAGGAACTTAATTTCTTAACCTGTGTAAATGCACGGTTTACTTCAAGATTTACGACATTTTAAAATCAATCTTGAAGATCTGAATATCAATTATGATTGCAGCCGCCATTTTTCTCAATAGACAAAAGAATTTAAAGGTTTATTTAAGTGTGAGCCAACATGCATCATTTACCTTGATAAAAATGGAAAGAAGTTGTGTCACAGTCACAATCACCCACCTAAAAGACATTCAGTCCTCGGAAATGTCTCACTAACCTATTTATTTCAGTTACTTTCTAGCTATACAGCTTTCCTATGAAGAAAGCTGCAAGCCTAGAATTACGCTTTAGTTTATTAATTTTCGCGCTAAATAATGAAAATTTTAAATGCTCTCCACACCTGATTGCAATGCACTTAAGCTAATACGTTTGGAGGCCTGGCTTTTGAAGGAATGTATAAGGGTGGTAAAATAATTGTTCTTGGTACTTGTTCATGCACAACGTATCTGTCACACACACACGTTCACACAACAATACAGTTGAAAAATATTATACATAATAAAAAATACACTTATGAAATGAACCAGTTTCATTTTTGACATTCCCATTGTGATCCCGGAGTCAATTTGCACATAAAAAGCCTAATATTTAGTGCCTGAATGGTTTCCTCCCGAAGCGTAAAAAATCGTTTCATCCGTTCTTCATCTGGCCAGCGGCATACATCCCAGTTGATTAAATTTGTAGGTATTATTATCATTATTACATAACTAAACCCCACCAGCAGCCGGCCTCAAGTCCAAAACACAAAGATTTTTTGGTTAATAATACACTTAAATACAGTGCAATTTGTTAGTCTCATGATACTCAAAATAATAATCTGTTTATTACAATTTTTTAGTACAATTGCTTCATATGCATACAGAGTTTGGAGTTGATGTGCAAGCGAAAAATCACATTTTGTGTATAACTTTTTTTTGTATTATTATAGCATATATATAATTACAGGGATCATGCTGAACTGCTAAAAATATATTTTTAATTTGCTATACTTCTGAGCTGTTGTTGTCTGCAGTTCCTTTATGATTGCAACATATATTTTTAAAAAGATATCAAATCACACTGATTATATTAATAGTCGTTGTTAAGACGCGTTTGATGTAACTCTGGCAAAGATGAATACCACCACTTGTTTTTATATGCAAAATGGATCAAACTAAGTTGTAACATATGGCAAAGGAAAACGCCGGCACTTAAATGAGATACTAAGCAGAATTTGTAACGGTTTTTCATAAGGATCTTCTACCCAAGTCTACTGTGTGCAAACAGAGAAACCAATCAATCAATATAATCCCAACCTGGGCGAAGGCAGACACTTGTCTTGTTTTGATTCACTTGAATGGAACAATATCAAAATAAGGTTTAATTAGGTCTATGGATACAGCATTTCGGCAACTGTTGTTGCATCTGTATCGCGTTAAAATTGTCTGTATCTGTAAGACTGATACACGTATTTCTGCTACAAATACTGCACTAATGAGAATGAAATCAAGAGTTTTGTGGATCTCTTGGATTTGCTTTGTAATTCGAGCAATCTGATAAGAAAAGAATGAATATTTTTGTAATAGAGTCGGATGTGTTTATTGTATCAGTCCGTTATCAAGATCGTGTATATTATTTTTGATTAAATAAAAACCTCAATAACATAGATGTGCTATATATGAAAATGGCTATTTAGCCACCTGCGCATGTCTACTTCGATTTTAATTGCGTCAAAATAAAGTCGTCCATGTTACAAATGATAATAAAATTGGAGCGTGACTCATGATCCATGAACTATCAGTTGAAATAATTCAGGAACAATGTGAACTTAACATATTAATGCAACATAACCCAAAACTTTGGATGATTTGTATGCTAAATTTGAAGTAATTAAAGGAGCATTCTATATTCAGCCATCATTGATGTTCTTCATCAAAAGATTCTGTAAAATGTTGGAGTTTTCGGTCAGGAAACTCAAACCATCTCATCATAACATTATTGATTCAACGACTGCTCTCAACGTCAAATCATTGGTCATCCTGCACAGTACAAGATGAAGATCATTGCATCTGAACATTTTTCATATTATTCACTATTTAACATTTATTGGTTGAATATCATGTTTACCAAAATAGAAAAAGGATGATTGCGCAAAAGGGAAATGAGGTTTTTTCAGTTGTTCAGTCAGCCTGACAAAAAAAAACTCAATGTATAAAATAGTTATAGTTCATGTTTTTTGGTCATTAACAGAAATAATTGAATAACAAAGTGTATGGACTGTCAACAACACAACAAAAGTTTGCAACAATAATAGCCATGTTTACCTACCGCTGTTTGCAAATGAAGATCTGTGTTGCGTATTGTTAAGATGTTAATAACATTTCGTTACATGAAGTTGAAACCAGCTTACGTTTATTCGTCATCTTAAAGCGTATTTAAAATGCAGACATGCTTTGCTGAAAAAAATACCAGTGGTAACACTCACTGATACTCACTCTTATGCATTGTGTTCTTTTTCAGCATTCCAAAATTGTAGTAAAATATAATTTCACAGCTAATTGAAAAATCATGGACTGCTTCAAGAAATGGAGCACAGCTATACTTTTAATTAAAGGCTATGCAAAACAGCTTGAGAAAAATAGTGTCGACGGAAGAGTATATGATATGTAATAACCCAAAACGAACGCATGGAATTGTTTAGGCAAAACATTGTTACATATACATAAAAGTTAATTTTAGGTTTAAAAGTTGTTTGAAGTAAACCTGTAATGTGGGAATAACTACGCCATAACTATACGGCAATAGAATCTAGTGGGCTGCTTCTATTTCTATTCCAATCTACTTATTGAATAGATCTGACGGATATGATTTATATCTCTAAATTGAACTACATTCCATAGTAAGACATTTGAATGGAATACTAACCCTCGTTGCCGCCGTAACTTTGTTATTTACTTTGAACTATATGATGTAATTATAATTATGATATTCTTAAGTGCAACACACACTGCAAAATGCATTTATGCACTTAAAACGTGGTCGCAAATACTGTCACATCATCATTGAATGTACTGCCAACCGAGTGTCAGTTACCTTGAAAAACGTAAATTACAGAATGGAATTATTTCACTATTGCCATAAAGACGAGATAATTGTCTTTTTAAACTTGCATATCAGAGAAGTTGGAAAGTTCATTCTCTGCAACTTTGATTGAGACTGGGAAACTTGATACTCTGAAAAAGAATTTGTGAAACGTCTTGAGGAAGTCTCTGACAAAATGCAACTGTGCGCGTGCTCTCACGTGGCTACCAAACATGGATGGATGGAAGCGTGAATTGGAGTCTTCATTCATGAGAAATGTTTGCAATGTTGACGTATGCAAAGTACACCAACGCGGCCCGGCCCAGAAAAAAGAGTAAATGGAAAGTTAAAAGCAATTTCCGACAATAGCTATGAAGTATTTGCAGTTGAACACACAAATATTGGATTGTAAAACAGCTTGTCACATTTAGTTTCATCCCTTTCTGCACTTATTGTCCCCTTTCCCTTTGCCTCTTAGCTTTGGCAATGCCCGACTCTGCCTTCCCAGAAAACATGATACTGTCCGTGATTGTGATTATTGGCATGGCTTTAAGCGATGAGGAAGGATAAAATAAAAGCTTTAAGTAATCTATATTAAGTCAATTTTTTGTTTATACATTGGTTTTAAATACAAAATGCTTGAATACTGTCCATATTTACTACCATTTACCGTGTAACGATCACTGTTGCGAATTAATACGTCCATACCGCTACGTTGTTAAAACGTTCATTAAAGTGCATTTAGATGACAGTCTTTGAGGAAAGTATCTCACATATTTCGATTGATCACGAGCTGCTTTATTTGTTTGCCATAACGGTCGTGATCTCCCTCAAACCTCACTATTTTCTCTACACTCTACCATAGGAAAAACCTTTTATGCTATTTAAAACATTTGATGGCGAGAAGATAATATTTTCACGTTTTTGAAAAATAAAGTGCTGGTTACTGATCAGAATGAATGGATAAACAAGATAATGATCATATTTTGTACTAAAATCTCAAGTGTTTGTGCTAATTATGTTTACATTCAGGTAGAATACGGTTACTATATTATTATATTCATGACACCTCCATCAGATTCAATTTTAGTCTCAAGGCTTAGTCTTTCTGTAGAAAGCCGTTATGTAAGAAAGTCCGTGGTGATGTAAGATTTATGTGCCTATCCCGCCGTAAGGTAACAAATTTAATAATAAAAAGTGTATCTCTTGTTCAATTTTAGCATAGAAACGTGATGATAGTAAGATGATATGGGAGCAGAACATGAAATACACTTGCTTTTAGCTCTTTTTCAGTCAGACTATTTCCATTTTGTCACAAGGAAATGCACCGAGCGCATGAGCGCGTTAATTGCACAGGATAAAACTATCACTTTGTATCGACTAATGAATAATTTATGAGAGCATAAAACTGTATTTCTCACACAAAAAAAATATTATTCGAAAATATACAGACAAAACTAGACTGGTCTGATTTAAACTTAACAACTTAAAAGTGGCTGCAAAAAAAGTTTCTTCGAGCAGATTTATGATTAAAATATGAGAAAAAACGTGTGCTGCAGGAGAAAACCTTAAAAGTCTAATCCGCCTCATTATTTGCATTGTCATTAAGCGATTACTACGTCAGTATTAATTTTTCAAAGTATCTCATTTGTTTTTACAACGGTCGTTGTCAAAGAAAGATTTAGTTTTACGATTTGCATTTACTACAGATCTCCTACATATATTGTATGCATGTATTTAATATATTATGAAATGGTGTCTGACAATAACAAAACCAAGAATTGTTGAACAGCAGCATGATGAAAATCTTTTGGTTTTGGGAAGGAATATGCGATTTTCATTTTTCATTGATCAGATTCAGATCACACACAAGTCGTGAAGCGTCTCAGATTGACCCATAACCATGAAGGGATTCCATTCCAACGTGACACGCCACTTGAACTTGCATCATGCAAACGTCGCAAGTGCAAGTCTGCTTCCGTATTCTAGATTTCTAGCAACTGGATGAAAAAAGAGCATAATACTCCAAGTTCATTAGCTGTTTCACCTGAAATTGAAATCTGAAACTGCAATTACTGCAAGAGCCAGCTATTTTGTCTGTCTAAATAAAAGCTTGAAAATGGTACCATTCGGTATGGGAACTAAATGCAAGGTTTTTTATTTACACTTTTAAAATTAAAATGCAAAGACCATAAACTTGGATCTCTTCTCTGTTGGTTAATGAATGCATTGTGTCTTAATTTTTCAACCCGATATTTTGAGAAATAGGTCGAAAATAGCTCTACTTTTCCAGAAAATCTGCATAAGAACGTGATATTGTACACAACGTAAGTCATTGTGGAGGCATTTTTTCCGCAAACTTTGAAGAAGCGTCTGATTACAGAAAAACTATTAAAACAACATATTTTTATGACTTGAACTAAATTACTTCAAGATTTCCAGATATCTCAGGGTCATTTATGATAGACATCGAAATCCTAGCATCAGTACAAAAAGAGATGAGATGTTTCACATAATCAAATACCATTACAACATTTGCCGATGCATTAAAGTGCACTCGTTCTACACGGAACATATCTACTAATCCTAGATCACTCGCTTCGCTAGCAAACCATATCATCTATTTACTTCATTCATTTTTCCCAAAATGTTACATAAAACAGTCGCTGGTATTTGTACATGGCGCTTCATACAGCCTTCCAAGAACGACTTCCCTTCTTCTAGAGATAGAGTACATGTCTGCACAACAAAGTAGGTAACCATGACGAGTTGTGTAATATTATTTGAAACCCCAGCGCATACACATGATTCTACTGATTAAAATGTGAACTATGCTACTCTTCTGGATTTGGCCAGAGTATTATTTAATGACTGGATCTGCTACCTAAGAGTAGTTGCAGAATCTACTGGGAACGGTGGTTTCGTTTTTTTAATTAATAGGTACCAACAACATTATTATTACGTAATGTAAAAAAAAACGGTTTTCCACGCTTGTCGTCCATATGCAAAGGCATAGCCAACTTTAACGAGTTCAGTTCCATACTGAATCAGGTTTAAGACATATTTTAGCACATGATGCGGAAACGGGATGATTTACTGTTTCATATTTGAACGCCGTATTTGACTTGCTTAGTAACATTTAATTTAATACTCCATGAACTTGAATAACAATTTTAGGCAAATTATCTTTTGTATACCTGTTTGATTAGCTCCACTGTTTACAGGATGAGAACCAGGTACGGGAGTTAAACCCGTGGGCTTTTGTAATTGCAAGTGCGAAACCGGAGTTGATGCAGAAAGAGCCGTCGGCTGATGATGGGGATGATGCGGATGCGGTTGTTGTTGTGTGTGGTTATGGTGGGGATGAAGATGGTGTGGAGTATTTGGATTGAGAGGCCTATGAATTGTCAACGGCGGAGTGTGACAATAATCCTTATAAAATGTTTGATCCATTTCCCCAAGTTTCCCTTCAATTACTCGACACAGACTGTTTTACAGTTACATGCATGGAATTTATTAAAAATCACATGGAACACTCATAATCAACTTTTGTAACTTCTTGTTACACGTCAGAGATTCTTCTTGTTCAAACACACAGCCGAATTCACATCCGGTTGAAGGTGCACTTGTGATTTTATTTGAATCTCTTCAGACATTGTTAGGAACCAACATTGGTGCTACTAAATGCAACTGCATATTTAAACCAGACACAAACTTTTTGCACAATCAAATCCTCAGATCTGTATAAAATACATGCAACTTTATAACCAGTCACTCCATAAACCGGCCGAATTAAAGTATCCGAGCGTATGAAACACTTTATGAAGAGGGCAAGGTTAAATCGTTTCCTAGTTTCATAAAACGTACCCACTGAATTGTCACATTTGTTCAAGTATGAAACTATTAGTGAATTCAATTTGAAAGAAACCACGACTCCAATTTCAGACTACACTGTTAGTTAAAATTTGTAGAAAATAGACACATTTCTCATACAAATCATTCCACTCACGTGCATTGCAAAGGCAAAAATGAGGCATTGGCGCTGATTTACTCTCGTTTTTAGCATGAAAAAAGTCCCCCTGACTTACTGCCTGACTACGCGATAATCGACACAACGCACGTTCAAGCTTGTCTGCATCAAGCTGCCGCTGTTGTTCGTCGACGATCAAGTCGCAGGTGAGATATTAAGGCATACGTGCACTTCGAAGGATATCTGTACATGTTGACAACAAAGAAGGAGCACTTGTTAACTAATAAATACCATGTTGTAGGTATCAAACAACATGACGATCGACCAACACATTGACGGCTCAGTCATCAACAATTTTCTTTTACTCAAAATTGAAATAATATCAAAAGGAAACCATGGACTACTACGTACAGTTCAATAATGTAAAACAGAGAAGGGTTTGATCCTTCCAAAAAATAGCCCAACTGACGACCATATCACACTCCACGTTGCTTCGTCCCGTTCCTCCTCCACCATGTCCACTCGAGGTTTTTTGTTTTGTCAGAAATACGATACGGTTTTAACACCATAAGGGCTAAATATAACGAATATAAAGTTGCATTCTTCCATGCTTCACAAGTAAGAATACACACACGTTTGTTTCTTTAATTCGTTATAATATTTGAGAGTTAATACCTGACCGTATTCATTCATTGGATAGCTAATATTTTGTATGTAATTATACTAACTAGGCAACAAGTTATTTTTTGTATGAAACAACATATTAAGCTACGAATTTACGGGTTTTTCTAGAAACCGATGCATAAGAGCCAAGAGAGGGATTGTAAAAATATAAAAAAAGGTGTAGAGCTCACATCGTTTTTCCCACTTAATCAAGACTTTACTGTTGGATTCTATTGTACTTTTGGGATTTTAAAGTAAAGAGACGAGCTAGTAGCGATAACTTGCAGTGTGTCTGATCGAAATTACCTATCTGGTAGGCTATTAGCTATTTAGTTTGTTAGCAGTGTGTTATAAATACTTGCAGTTTCTTCTTCTGATATCACACACTTGCTAAAAAAATGTTTCCTTGTTACATAAGAACTGCTTCTACAGCTTAACCATGACTTCTGTAAAAATGTCTGTAGGAATATACAATAGTTAAGTTTTATCTTGATATGCATATTAAATGATCTTCGATTAAGATTCCAGAAGCAGCAGTCGTGCCTGTTGCTGATGGGAACTTTTTTCGTTGACGTGTGACGCATGTTTTTAACATCTTAAATGTGTTTATCAAGGATCATTAAGTAACCGGATCGTTTTACAATTTTGACTATATTGAGAATACTGAATAATTCAGGCTTGCACTCGACCATTTTAAAATTAGGATTCTCGGTCCACTCATTTCGAAAGTTCTTTCCTTTTAATTTAAAAATGATACATAGCTGAATAAAACTCCAGGTCTTTGGGGAAAAAAATCGAACATTAAGAAAAACAACCCTTGATTGATTCTGCAGTCGTGAGGTCAAATGAATCATTCCCATTCAAATGAAGTAATTAGTTTAGGATTTGATAATAAGCCTTCGGGGACAGAATCTGATATGTCAAGCGTCGAGGTACAGGGAACAGAATGAATGAGGGAAACTCATTTAGACCCAACAAAATGTCTTAATGTTGTCGACATTCTTTTATTGTTTTGTGACACACAAGCGACAGAACAATTTCACTCTTTACAGGTTTCCAGAGTTTTCCCTTTTCTCTTTTTGCGCCAACGTTAATGTGATAAAAAGTTGTAAAAAAGGAATTAATGCTTCGTGACTGATCATAGGATGTGGAATTCTGACTCCATTGTTCTTACCAAGTAGACGAGCAAGCGCAAGCAACAATGTTTTCAAACAGGGTTGTTACAAACTTCAAATTAAGGCAATTAAAAGGTACCATACATTTCCCGAGAGATCTCATAAATGTTACACAGTGGCTACAAGGTAAATAACCGTTCTGCAAATAAACATGAAGTAATTAGTTTAAATCATTTCCGTCTCTGTGCGGGTATTTTGTCATTTTTTATATCTTGTCACACTACACATGCCTTGTTTGATGCAAAATTCATTTGTAAGATTTTTTTATGCAAGTTTGCATAGCATTGTTCCGACGATAAGTCTTCAAAAGATTTGCTCCACATTTCAAATATCTCAACATTGTCCTGGCAATAAGTATGTGTAATGTGGTCATGCACTTTACTTGTGCGAAAATTTCTGTGGCGCATAAACACAAATGTAGTTTATAATTGTTATTGCCACACAGTAAAAACAATTACCAGGTGGTTGTGGGTTCGTGAGGAGAGTACAGAATGCGCATAATTTTGTTTTCAAAACGAACTGCTCTTATATAATTCCTTAAGACGTGTTACGTTCAACAGTCAAATATTACAATTTTTCGCCTCAGAGCGATTACAATAACAAATAAAAGAATGTATCAATTTCGTTTTTACTGTCGTCGTCATTCCAAACATCACTACGCGGTGAAGTTTCAATAATAAAACATACTTACAACCATAACAATATGTTTCATGTTGGCAATTACCATTTCATTGATCATCAAACTGTTTCTTTTCTGGTATGTTCTTGGAAATGACAGCATGCGGCAAGTTTATCAGGTATTAAAAAGCATGTCCCTTCTTAAAGCTGCAGGCAAAGGACTCCGATGATAGCAAGAAGTGTTCAGCATGACTGTACGCGGAGAGAAGAAAGCGGTGTCGATGCAGAAAACGGATGGGCATGGCTGCAGCGCATTAGAAACATCAGGCAATTGCTATTATGTATTAAGCGAAATGTTTTCCGGTAATATCTTATAAGAAACTTGCCGTTTTGTCGTCATAAGGTAGGAAACAAAGAATTATTAGGTGTGTGAAACATGAATAATGTTGACTTCTAGCTCTTAAGAATTATGTGACAATATGATGGTCGAATGTTAAACACAATCCACAATGAAACGTAATCTTATATGTAAGATTTTGTACAGTATTGAAAGTGTATCTAGTTAAAAGTGAATTGAAATCCGTAAGATTCTATATCATAGTATTACACGAGCTACTAAAACCGCAAGCTTCTAACTGACAACCCAAACATTGACCGTTCTCCCAGGTAAGATAAAAAAAAGCTTTTAAAGCTATAAATACGAAGCTGAACGAATGATAAAGAGCTGAGCTTTTTAAAAAAGTATAAAGCTTAAATTCAAAGCTGTCGAATGATACCCCACACGTCAAGTCAAAAACTCAAAGAAAAAGTTTGACCTTTGACCACGCCTCCCAGTTGCAGCAAAAATGCAAATAAACCACATCATTCGACTGCTCTTGATCAGGGCTTTCGAATGATAC
>JAAXOA010002719.1:0-12666 GCA_036561885.1 Salina celebensis
ATGGTCCAATTGTTCGCAAACTGTGGGGAGAACTAATCTGGGCAAGATAATCTTGACATTGAAGCGAGTAATGATCTCACGGAGATATACATAAATAAACAAGAGCACATTTGTAATCGATCATTTTAAAGTACCGATTTTTTTTAGAAAGTTTTGAATAAGATTATTAGGGCTATTGACAGACGCGGGTTAAGAACCGATTTTATATGGATGAAATATGAACCAGACTGTTTTGATTTGAAACTGAATGAATGAACGAACCTCTGAGGTAAACCTTTTAGAAAAGTTTATAAAGTTGTTTTACCTGTAGTAGGGAAATCCCTGTGGGACATGGAGATCCATTGGCATGGGGTGATGTGAGGGATGGTGATGGGCAGCATGAACATGCCCAGGATAACCATCTCCTGGTCCCATCATTTTGACGATTTTTCTTAATAAAACTTCAAAATAACGAACAAACTAACTATCGTGTTTTCCTGGTTCACTGAAACAAAATTGGGTTGGTTTTATTAACAAATAGACGACACATGGTGTTCACAACGCTCACAATTAAACTGCAAATCTTTTCACACAAAACACTGTAAAATGTTGGTCTGGTAAAAGACAGTTTATTTCCCTTCTATGATTTTCTTGAGACGGCACTTGTATTTAAATTTTCCCGTGAATCTAATTTAAAAAGTGTTGTTTGCAAAAAAAAATCCTTTGAAATCCCAAACAGTAATTGGTTTTGGCTTCTCCTGTCGGCTTCTTTTCCTAATTGAGGGGGTTGATCTTTTCAAGTGTTCTCTTTCAAAGTAATGATCATAGGTGAACGAAACGCTTTTCTCCCTCAGTTCTCGCTCAACTAATGATTATGATGATTATTGGTATTGCACACCGAAACGCATTTTCTCCATAAACCTGTCAATATAAAAAACAAAGTTTTAGCTGTGCTCGAATGTCAAAAAATTCGGCGCGAATTGCGCTTGAGTCGAAGCATTCGAACCACGCGTTTTGTTTGTTTGTAGCAAAGTTTGGACAATTTTTCTTGTTTTTCTTGATTTCTAGCATCGCGTCGCATTCGAATGCTGCGAGATAAGATGCTGTTTGTTTATGATTACAACATTCTCATCTTGTCGTGGTGCATTTAATTTGAAAATGTGTTGAGTGTAATGGCCCTCATTGCTAAAAGGTGAACGAAACGCTTTTCTCCCTCAGTTCTCGCTCAACTAATGATTATGATGATTATTGGTATTGCACACCGAAACGCATTTTCTCCATAAACCTGTCAATAAAAAAAACAAAGTTTTAGCTGTGCTCGAATGTCAAAAAATTCGGCGCGAATTGCGCTTGAGTCGAACCACGCGTTTTGTTTGTTTGTAGCAAAGTTTTTCTTGTTTTTCTTTTCTAGCATCGCGTCGCATTCGAATGCTGCGAGATAAGATGCTGGTTTATGATTACAACATTCTCATCTTGTCGTGGTGCATTTAATTTGAAAATGTGTTGAGTGTAATGGCCCTCATTGCTAAAAACGAAATCTCTAAAGTTTTGTTTTCCTTCTCCCAGTTAAATCCTAAGTACCACGGAAAAAGTTTTTCTCATATTTAAGATCACTTCAGTGTGTTATGATCATAATAACAATACAGTAAACTACATGAGTACATTGTGCTCTTCTTTTACCGCAAAATACTCCAATAATCATAATCATTGTAGTACAGCGTGTGGCAAAACTGCCTTTAAAACGGATACAAGTGGACTTTGCAACTTGTACGCCGCATTTGTAAAATAACAGGCAAATGCCGGGCACCATTATCATTACTTCCAATATAGTAGGTCGTCTTCCACACATAAAAAACGGTTGGCGGAAAAAGAATGATGCAGTAATGTCCGGCATTTGCATGTCATTTTACAGATCGGGCGTACAAGTTGCAAAGTCCACTTGTATCCGTTTTAAAGGCAGTTTTGCCACACGCTGTAACTCATATTTAAGATCACTTCAGTGTGTTATGATCATAATAACAATACAGTAAACTACATGAGTACATTGTGCTCTTGTTTTACCGCAAAATACACCAATAATCATAATCATTGTAGTAACTTGTACACTCAAAACAAAACGTCTTAAGCAGCGAGACAGTTTAACTGTTGACTAGAGTACTGTTACCCGCAGACGTACAAGATACAATTATGATTATAAATAGTGAAAATATATAACAAATCGCTGATTGACTCAGCATCCAAATTGGTTTCGAGTCACGAAGCCAGAAAACGAGGAGTCGATTGGTTAAAATAATTGACTGGGCTGTTTAGCCCATATGAAAAGAGATTCTCATCAGCGCAAAAAAAAATCATACTGGGGGATGATAAGCACTGAAGAAATCTTGCAAGGAAGATATAAATCTAGTTTCGGACACGACACGTTTCAAAATACAAAACGTAATATTAAAAACAAAGTGGCCATATTGNAAAAACAAAGTGGCCATATTGTGTACATGAAAATCTATTAATTTTAACGTTATCAATGAATGATCAGGATATACACAGGACTTTAGAGTGAGTCATGAAAATTGATCGTTCATGTTACAATTTTCTTGCTAACTAATAGGTGTGTTTGTAAGAGGAAGAATACCTTAGAGAAATTAGAAAATGAATGTAGAAAACTTAAAATATCTGTCTTCGTAATATGGTTTCTGCTACCGACTTGCTTCAATTGATCAACCTTTCAGATAACGAGTTAAATTGATACTCTTGCTGTAAGAGAAAAAAAAATATAGCAAAATTATGGCCAGTATCAAAAAACCATAGAACAATAAAAACGTTTAATGAAAACGTGACAATCGATGAGATTTTTTTTTGCTTGTGTTTAGATATTTTAAAATCCAGATGCAAAATCATTACGTTTTTTTTATTGTTTTGACGGTATTGTCAACTCAAATTGTATGAATCATCAGGCCACTTTGCTACTGCACAGGGATAAATAGATTTCTAATCAAAAGAATGATCTGTAAATCAGAAGAGAGATAAGAGGTTTTCTTGATATGAATTTATTTTGAAATCACGACCAAAATTCTGATACACATTGGAGAATTGATTTTTTTATGGTGAAGACAATGAGGGACCGGCCAAGCAAGATATTTTTTGTTTGTTTTGTAATACAATATGAAACCGTAAATGAAGCAACAAATGTCAACGGGCCGTATAGTTTATAGGTATTTGTTTGCTGAAAACGATGAAGTATCTTTTGTCTTATGAAACCAATTTCATCCAACTTGTTCATTTGTAAATGTTTTACACATTGTATTAGCCAAAGCTAACAACAACTGTTTTTGCAAAGTTGTTTGAACTAATTGTATGAAAATTGGTTTGGTTTTGGAATTAACAGAATATTTTTACACACGTACGTATGCGGAAATAGTAGAAGGATCCCTAGGTCAGTGTTTTATATATTTTTATTCATGACAGTACATAATAAATTCGGTATTCCATTCATTCCACTTAAGCACTGACAGAATTCTAAAGTAGCCGAAGCCCTTTTTAGGGTCTGGGTAAGCCTTACTTTTTGCTCCAGTTTTTTTTTTCTATTTTGACATTCACAACCTTTCTTTCCTTTATGCTTTCTCTTTTCCCTACAGTTCACTACGCTTCACCAACAAGTCTTTTTGAAAACAGCCAAACTATTATCCCGTATTTTTGTGCCTTCTGTTGTTGATTAGAACGTGCTATATGGATCTATCCACACAAAAAACTTTTACGTACAATAGTGGTTGGTTTGCCAAACAAGTACTTTTTTCTGGGGGATAAATCCCTCAATGATAAACTGGAATCATTGAAAGAATATCAATAGGAAGCACGATTTAATGTTACTCGCAGGTTTTCACACAACACACTTTTCAAATGCACCGACTTCTTTCGTCTTCGTCATCACTAGCTGCAATGGCACGGAAATAGAGCTTTGTCCTCGGACTACTCCACTGTTGCAACAAACAATTCCAGCTTCTTTGGCTGCACATTCGCATGATTTTCTTTTCAAACTTTTTTTTTCTCCTGGAGAAAACGTGTGTCTGCTAAAGCGTACACAAAAACTGGAGAGAGAAAAAAAAACTTAAAAACGAATATGAACCCTTGTCACGTTAGAGTCAATCAGATTGTGTTCACGTACACAATGGCTGGTATGCAGTGCAGCATGATAGTACGGTGCGTACTAAACGCGTGGATTTTGTAGGGTTTTATATGAAAGAAACTTGCACTTGTTAATGACAAGTAGGAAATATGGGGTATGGTAATACATTCATAAAATATTTCACAAGTTTGTAAAAAACCAAGTTATGCATCAATGGACTTTCCACAACAAACTTTTCACGCACTTTGTGATTCAAATAAAATCTAAACTTTTATATATTCTAACCGGTCATTTTTTGTATTTTTATCTAAAATTATAAATAACAAAATGTATCATAATTATGTAATTTTTGTATGAGCTTTTGTGTTACCAGTTTAACTATAAAATCGTACCATTTGAGAATTTCTTCCAACAGATTAGAAGTTGAACAAACAAAGTTTTGCATGTACTTTACGAATACCTTTGATTAGATATCGATTTTACATTGTTCACATCTCTTTTGAGATAAGTTTACTTTGTAGTTTTTTATGTAAAATACTAGTAACACTTGCTTATATAAACAACTTGTAAGGAACTTTTGGACACAAAAAGAACTGAATCAGGAATGCTTTGAGAGGATTAACTCCAATGTTTTTTGCACAACCAGATTGGATTATTTAATGGAATCAAGTTTTCATTCTTTTCACTAATACCACATTATTTCCACCTTTTGATATTTTCTCGGTCACCTTAGTCATATTTCTTTTTCACCTAATCTGGTTTTCAACTAATCTGATCAACTATTCCGCATAATCTTGTGGCTACTGGTCTTCAAGATTTCGATAGGTGCGTCATCCGATGATAGGATTATATTTTTGAAACTTATCTGACTTGCACTCCACCAATTTATCACTTTGACATTGGAATGTGGCACTACAGCCTCCTGTCAAATTCAACTTGCTACGTAGAATCCAACACTTGTGTGTACAGTCCGGATAAACTTTCACTTCCTCTTGTATGAATAATTCAGTACTTTTAACCAAAATCTTTTTGTTTTCCTTATACAATCTTAGATTGGAATATGAATACTGTAAATGAGCCAAGTTTCTCTATGAATTCCCAATCGCCGACGAAAAAAATCGAGAATAGCTTTGCAAGCAGGCAACCTGTCAGTTTCACACAGTTCCACATGCACCAAGCAAGTGAGTGTGTGTGAAAAGGTGATGGTGTAGTAGCAGCTTTTGGTGTAGTGGAAGTAGATGTAGCCGTGGCTCGGCTGTTGTGCAGGAATGAGCCAGCAGTTGAAAAGCACAAGTCAGATGCTGATGTAGTAAAATAGTAAAAATGAATACGAAGGTGAGCTGAAGTAAAAAAAATTGTTTGCGTCTAACATGTAAACAGGAGAGCTAAACACTAGCTTATTTTGGCTGGTTATCGTCGATAAAAAACGAGTTAGTTTTTATATTAACAGCGTTTCTTACAATGTATCTGCATAAAAAATATTATACGCATAAAAACACCTTTTCTGCGAAGAAACTAGTGTCGGCTAGATATCAGTTTGATTATTTTGATACTGACCGGCCAGACTGAAAGACGGACTGATTCCATTTCCCCCACGAGAGTGATGATGGAACACTGAATATAGAAGTAGGAGTAGAGCCCACTCTTTTTACTTGGGTGGGACAAGGAATCGGACAGACCAGAAAATGCTGCGTTTTGTTTCTGTGTGGTTGGTTAGGGAGTATGTATTATGGTTAGATTAGAGGTATCAAGAAACTGCACAGTTCAGTGAGTTTTGGCTGTATTTCGGTGTAAAATAGAGAAATTATCGGATAAAAGATTTTTTGGATGAATCATAATGATAATGTGAGCATTTTTATGGTTACGCAAAGCTGCCTGGTTTGTGCATTACAAGCCAGCCAGATACATAAAAAATGTGCATGGCTATGGATTACAATTTGCCTGGACATTTTTATATAACAGTACATAAATTGTTAGTTTAATTTCTGTGAAAATTTATGCCTATGAAGCGCGGTTTGAAAATATCTAAAGTAATTAACAACATTGTTTGCGTAATGTAAACCGTGTAATTATCTGCTGGGATATCCTATCATCAAATATATCATCCACACGCGAATGTTCGTAGAATTTTCATTTGCACAAGGACTGAAACCTGTGTGGTGTCTTGGATGTGAACACAAGCATCAATGATGCGATTCCGATTCCGAAGCTCATGACGCACCAAAACCATCCAAAAACTCGGACTTGCCTGTGTACTTCGCAATACTTCCGTCATGTCCTATACCGTTTGAAGCTTGAGAGCTTCTTCAACAAAGTCAAGAGAAGGGCGGACCATACCATTCCCGCCGATGGGTTGGCTTATTTCACGCGCAACTCGACCTGCCTCCTAGTATACCTCAATGTAAACTTGCTCTTGCAATATGAGAATATTGCAGTTAAATTGCAGTATCAACTCTTCACGAAAAAAGCTCTGCACACAGTTTTTTTATCAGCCTAGCTCAATACATCTCCGGGTACCGTACCAAACACCACATCTTTCTCATGTTATACGTGATCACCATGAGTGCTCGCTGAGGTTCATCAAGATAGAGACAAGCGTTTTTCATTCCAGATACAGTGGTTCGGCAGCAGTTGTACGATGCACACATAACTGCTACACAAACTCAGATGAGAGCTGATAAGAAAACTGAAAATGATTAACGATCTACGAGTGCATTGTTCAAACATACGATGCACACATAAACTGCTACACAACTCAGATGAGAGCTGATAAGAAAACTGAAAATGATTAACGATCTACGAGTGCATTGTTCAAACTTTCACTCAGCTCGTTCCTGTTGATGCTATTAACGCATAATCCATTTCAATATTCTCCTACAAAAGAACAGTTTGAGACAAAGTTTTCCAGGGCTTTCACAGGATAAACGGCAACTCCATGCTAACTAGTTATAATAGCCGAAAAGTTGAAATAAGTTATGCGAAACGGGGGGCTGTCGGATGTAAAACATGAAAGTACAAATTCTCTTTAAAAAAAATTATACGTTCAGAAGCGGGGGAGACGAAGGGTATTACGTTACTTTAATACACATAAATATTCGTTGAGTGCATTAAATGGTCCATCCTCTGGTCATAAGTATGCCAAGGGTCAGTTTGTTTTTTCCACTGATGAAACCAACAAAAAAAGGAGTAAAACCTTGCTTGTTTTTTAATATCAGTATAAACCATCGGCTTTCTTGACAGACTGTCTCACAGAGAGTGGGAGAGAGGATGTTAGCTTTTAATGTTGTTTTACGATGAGCAGTGGTCAAAACATAACTTGATCAAATTACATTTCCACGAGAAAAACATCGGCAATCAGCTAGATAATTGATGGTGTACAGACGTCCATTCGTTTTTTTTTTTCTGACGAGAAGTCAGTGGTGGTTGTTCCTTGGACTTTTCGTGTAACAGTTGTGATGTGGCGAAACTGGGTAGGGAAGGTGTGTACAATGTGAACATCTCGAGGTCAGATGCAGTTGACTTTAATTCTAGATTATAGAAAGGATAAGAGCGCATTCATTCATAAGGACTTGGAGGTGTCCGTCTTGTTTTAAATTGACAGGTTTTGGCTCTGCAGCAAAGTCACCGGAAGTGAAACTTGATCGAACGAAAAAAACGTCGGGGACCATTACCAAAATGGACTCAGTGGTGCATCCTGCAATTCATGTAAAACTTGATATAAAAATCCGTCATTTTTTAAACAACTTGCACTTTTTCAATTTATAAGCGAGCATATTTTTATAGTCCACTTTTGGAGGAGAACTTTTTTGTTATCTAACAAATAAAAAAGGATTTTTATTAGGAAAACTTTTCCTTCTCTCAAATTAAATTCTTTCTTAAATACACCAAAAAAATGTTAACGATAACCCCAATTTTCACTTACTCCATATTTTACACAAACACATTTTTTTTTTACTACTGAAAAGTATCTGCAGCAAAGTCACCGGAAGTGAAACTTGATCGTGTAGTATGAACGAAAAAAACGTCGGGGACCATTACCAAAATGGACTCAGTGGTGCATCCTGCAATTCATGTAAAACTTGATATAAAAATCCGTCATTTTTTAAACAACTTGCACTTTTTCAATTCATAGGCGAGCATTATTTTTATAGTCTACTTTTGGAGGAAACAAAGAGAACTTTTTTGTTATCTAACAAATAAACAAGGATTTTTATTGGGAAAACTTTTCCTTCTCTCAAATTAAATTCTTTCTTAAATACACCAAAAAAATGTTAACGATAACCCCAATTTTCACTTACTCCATATTTTACACAAACACATTTTTTTTACTACTGAAAAGTATGAGGCAAGAGCCAACCGCTTTGGTGGTGAGCTCACAAGTTAACAATTTTGAACATGTCGTGTCTATAAACAATCTTATTATATTATGGTAAAAGGTCGTTCATTATTCTAAAATTTTAATTTCAAGCAGTTTAGGCACAACCCAATAGCTTTTTTTTTCATTGAATTACTCCTTGCAGTTCAACCTCCTTTTTCGTGTGCCCATAAAACCCAATGTTTCACAAATTATCATTCTTAAACTGTGGTGATGCTGCTTCATACATAATATTTTTTTTGTAGTTGTTGTTGGTGGTGTGACTGCGTGTTTTAAATTCTCCTTTATAAAAGCAACGATGATGATGTGATGCATGCGCACGTTTCAAGCATATTCATTGTGAACATCAACATATTAAAATGCTTGCCTTTATTAAGATATCCGCCCACATAAAGTTCCGAAAAAACCAAAAAGCCTTCTTAAGTTCGCCCATAAATAATCCCAGGAGGGTCGGCTACAAAACCCAGCTCAATTTAATTCATTACAGGCTTTTAATACATGTACTTTTCGGTAGTTTTTAAAACGAAAAACCACTTGGTTAATAACAGGCTCGAGAGCGTCAACAAGATGAGTGTTTGACACGAAAAGGTTTACTTCACGCGAAACAGATAGTAGTGACATATCACGAAGAAAATCTGAACTTTTTCTATTTCTTCAGACCCACTTGTGTAGCTTTTTTTATATACGATGGTTTTGTTCAATAATTGCATAGTTAAAAGCTAATGCAGCTCAGTTAGCAAATGATAAATTTGTATGTTTTTTTATATCTCTCAAACCGTTTAGAAGAGAAAGCACCTTGCTGAGATGACTAATGATATCGGCTAATATTCTATCACTCCAGGGAGTCGCGTGCCATCAGGAATGTTATTTGACCGTAGACATCTTTTGTATGTTTTATTGCAATTTGACACAGGTGCGTATTTTTCAATCAATCCTTAACAGAGTTTGGCTGAAGCATAGGGCAAAAGGTATTGATTCAATCGACTTGTATAAAAAATATCACAGATTTTTTGACAGAAATGTGAACTTGCCTCACCTTTTGCATTTCGATATGCCACTTTCAATTAACTATTATTTATTTATTCTGTCAGAATATTATTTATGTATGGAGTCCCTGCAAAAATAAACTTCAAAAGAATCTATACTGTATAACTTGGACATATTAGTTTTTGGCTGAGTATTGTCTTGTCAGCATTTTCTCAAAATGTTGCTGTGCTATCAATAATTCATATGAAAATGTTCCGCGTACGATCCACTTTCAACAAAGAAACTGACCAGGCCCTTTAATCTATGTCTATTAATTACAGCATTTTCTCAAAATGTTGCTGTGCTATCAATAATTCATATGAAAATGTTCCGCGTACGATCCACTTTCAACAAAGAAACTGACCAGGCCCTTTAATCTATGTCTATTAGTTTGTTGGTAAAGAACATCAACAAACTGCTATGCATATTAGTTTGGCATAACAGATTTTTAAAGAACACACAGTAACAGTTTTTTTTATATAATATAGAAATTGTCGTTGACTGGGCTGTGAAGAACGTGGGCATATCGTATCATGAAATTCAAGATGACACAAGTCATTAATAATGTTTCAAAACCAGCTTGGTATATTTTTTCACACAAAGATTTCTCAATTCGTCAAGCAAGTCAACAACGGTGGTGTTCCTTGTTCATGAATAGAGCTGGTATGGCACACGCAGCTCAACAACTGATGAATGAACCTTTCTGAAAATCCTGAAAGATTTTTGCATTGATACAAAACTAGAAAAAAAATCTGACAAACGATGTAGGTATTTTAATGACTTGTAGACACTTGGAGCTTGAACTCATGTAGAGTTTACATGATCTTAGTTTCACAGATCAATACAGGACTATTCATTTGTTAGCTGCGCTGTATAGGATTGCACCAGAGAGGCTGTCGTTCCCTTCGTGTTCCAAACTACCAGTCGATATATCACCAATGCAAACGTTGTGTATTACTCACTTGGTATCGTTTCTTTGTACTTTTATAGGAGTTTTTTCCCTTAAAACTTATCTCATCATTGATGTTCGATCGTGCCAAGGAAAGTCTGGACATGTTTTGACACACCTTCGTGAAGGGCTTGAATTTTTTGTATGTGAAACCTCCCACGTGGCATATGAACATTCAACACAGTAAATTTAATCTTGTAAAAACTATTTTTTTTAACAACATTAACCACGATAACTCGTGTAAAACAAGATAAAACATTATCATAAGTGCACGACAACAATCAGTCAAACTTCAATCTACCCGTTCAACATCGTTCATTTGGTGGTTCCGAATGCAAAAAAAAATGTATGACTGTGTAGCATACAAAATATGAAAATCTTACATAAAAAAATGCTTATCAATTTAATGTTTTGATATTTTAATGAAAAATGACTTGAGTCGGATGCAACCAAAAAATCGTGACGGTTGTTTTTGTAAAGAAAATTTTGAAGTTTGTGTTCCGTGGCAGTGGTTATTGGAGTGGAATATGCTGACCATAGTCTGACATTTTTAAACCTAGAAAATGACGCATCCAGAATATTATTAATATACAAGTCCTTAAGAATGAAGCTGCCACACAGAAAACCTCAGTGGAAACATTCAAAAATTTTGCTTCATTTGAAATACCTACAACGAATCTAGTTTTGTAAAGCAGTTGTGGTTTCGGCTGGACCCTTGACTTGGCGCTTTCTCCTGCTTATAAGTTGGTTTAATGGACTGTTGTCGATGTGGTTAACTCGACAAATGATATACCACTACAAAATTTATGAGAAGTTAGATTTATTACCTTGTCATAAAGCAGTTGTTAGGTTGTGACAGTTTGTAATAAAATAATAAAGTCTAATGAATTGTAGTGAGCGGGAGTAACAAAAAAATTGAGGTAGACGAGTACCTCCCAGTGTTAGTTCTCATTGGATTGTAAATCTGACACGACAACTAATTTGTCAAGCAAATTTACTTTAATCGGTACATGGTAAGCGCAATGGCAATCAGATTTAACTAGGTTGGGTTAGATATTATTGTATCAAAATAAAAAATGTATGTATGGAAGAAAGTCCAAAACCTCTCGGTTAAGCAATGCATACGTGAATGATGCATTTTCCATTGAAGGCATGAAACCAACACTGAAGTAGCTCCTTGAAAATGTGCTACTCACCATTTTCCAGTTGGTACATTTTGATTACCATGGTGATCAGATCAGGCATTAATATCGCATATACAGCGTTGAATAAGTGTAATTAGTTTATCAAGTATAATTCCTATAGATTCGCAACATTTAGGCAGATTAGAAATGAAACTAATAAAATACAAAATGTACAAGTGTGAACTCCCGAACCTAGTGAATCCTACATACACTACCTACCTACACACCCTATATAAAAGTTTGACGCATTTGCGATTCCAACACACAGTCATCACCAACCCCATTACGCTCAGAAGAAACATTTATCATGTGTCAATTTATATGCAGATTACAGAACGATAAACATCAAAAAAATTTGACAGTGCATTCCTCAGACTTTTATCGTCTTGTGCTGTTTCCCTCACTGTTCTCCATCCTAAGTTATGTAAAAATGTACCTATTCACCGTGGCGTCGAAGGGGTAAGCCGTGCTTCAGGCAAAATGCAAATATGTGATACAATTTTTCTGCTTCAGAAAAATGGATGAGAATATAAATTACATTGGAACACGATATGTTCATTTAGCATCATATCATTATCTGTCAACTCCGCAGAAGATGTATCGAGAAACTAACACTTAACGCTTTTA
This sequence comes from Salina celebensis, assembly GCA_036561885.1. Taxonomy (NCBI): domain Eukaryota; kingdom Metazoa; phylum Arthropoda; class Collembola; order Entomobryomorpha; family Paronellidae; genus Salina; species Salina celebensis. The sequence continues at coordinate 12,261 of JAAXOA010002719.1, forward strand.
TAAGCACCACTAACGAGACATGTTTGAAACCCTAAAATTGTTCTTAGGTATTTCTCTAAATTCATGTGCAATTACAAAGTTTTGAAATCTTAGCCGACCCAAACTACCCCATAAATCGCACAAACAGACATTTTTTCTGAGCTATTTTTCGAAGCGCCAAACCAAAGTAATTATTTCATGCATATAACATTTTGGTAGTTACATGCCAATAAACTCTTCCATGTCAAGTTTACAGGTGACGAGTCGTCACTGACGACTAAATATATTCGCGAAAATTGTATAATGCTAACTGTACAAGTTACTCACGAGCTAGATAATGATTCCTCGTCACAACTGTCACAAACTGAACGGAATCTCATTACAAGTGGCAGCTACAATTGCTCAAGTGTCCATTACGGGAAATGAC
>JAAXOA010002720.1:0-12664 GCA_036561885.1 Salina celebensis
CAAGCTGGTCGTTGAGGGAAACAACTGAAAATATTTAGAGGAAGATGGTGTAAGACAAAATGGTCAGGATTCAAGATTTGGTTGATGAATAGGAATGGGTTCACTGGAAAGTTTTATTTTTGATTTTTATATACAGATAGATCGAGTCAAAGGTTTGCTCACATTGAATTCTTGGACACAAAAAAGTAAACTATGATTTCGGTAAGGAAATGGAACTACATGCGGAATATACTCAATCAATGATTTATATCGAGTGTAAAATATTTTCCTTCTTTAATTCATTTTTATTAGATAGATTTCGAAGGATTTCTGTGACACACGAAAACCGCTTTGTTGGACAACTTCAAAGACGCAGGAGCCATCATTCCTCCAAGAATAATGAATAATAATTATTGTTTCCGTTTTCTAATAATTAAGTCATTAAGTGTCAAGTGTTAACTGAATTTACCTACTTTTCCTATGAGCAAATGTTCAACTTATGACTTAATAATTAAAGTATTAAAACTCTGCGCACATTTAAAGCTGACCATAATAGTACAAATCTATTGCACCAGGATTAATGACACTTTAAAATTTGAAAATAATATTTCCTTCAAACTGGCATGAATTAAAGGCTCCCAAGAAAAGTCATCTTGGAAATGTTTGTCCCCATAGATCGATGTATTTCTTAAGCAGCTCAAGTTTTGACAAGACACATTCCAAATTGGCTTACATAATCCTGCTCAATGATTTCTATCCTTTTATGAACTTCATTCTTGACTCTTGACGACAGACTATGCATTATGTCTAGACTTAGTAGGTTTCGTTCACTGACAACTGACATTCACGATCACGGACAATACGCTATAACTACAAACTAGCCAACCTCAACATGCTTAAACACATCATCACGCTTCATTCAAATTTCAAATTACTGAATTCTAACAATGTCTAGTAGTGAACCAAATTTGAGCATGGTGGTGAAAACCACCAAGCCTTCATATAACCATCAGAGGGCATTTTACATGAGATGGCAATCAAGTTAATGATAGAATGGTACAATCCTGACTACGCAAACAAATGTATTCGTGAAATCACACGCAACATGACGCAGCTAAAAATATTGGAAGTTTACTTGTGTAAATACTTGTGTAAATCTTGGAAATGAGGGAACATATTAACGAATGGACATTTGCTGGACTTGAAACTACACCTGAAGCCCCCAGTGAGTACCGTGATATTGTACACATTTCTCGTGTGAAATTGATTATTTAATAGAACATTTTCTTGATTTAGAGCTGGAACGGATTAGGATTTATGCGTATTATCCACAGGGTTTGAGCCGGAATATTTTAAAAAATGTCCCTCTACGTAAACCGTCTTTGATGTCGCTGGAAATATTTGACGAATTTTTTTATCGTGATGATGGAGAAAAATGCTATTACAAAAGGCGAATATTCGAGGTTTTCAAACGCTATCATGTGTATTCAGAGAAGTACGGATTGCGTGCCGTGCATGCCATATGGCATGGGGCCGAGCCTTATTGGTTTGGCCGTACGCCGGGTGACCCTACCGGATGGGTATTTAAAAGGATCCATAGTCAACATCGAATGTCAAGCTTAAACTAAACTTACAATCACCGAGAAGTTTTAACTTTTTGCGAATCAATGTACGAGATATTTACTAAAATGAATCTTGGTGGGTATACCCGCTAGTAAATTAAATACTGTTGAAAGTATTGTTGGAAAAAGACGCTTCGAATCCACATGGAGTTAAGCTGGTAAGTACAATTGGAAGTGTTCCGCGACAGTCAAGAGAAAGAATGCTAAATTTCAAAGGCCTTATTTCGGCGGGTGTGAAAATAGCTGCATTTAACCTTAAATTTCCCGACAAGAAAAACGTTGTATTATACTTTAAAAACTTTTGGTGGTATAGATATCATGATAACAGCCAGAGATGCTGTTTGAAAAACTGCGAAAAAAACCGGAAAGGTATTCAAATTTAGCAACCTTTTATTGTAACAGTCTACCATGTGCTATTTGATACAGAATTGTCACGAGAAATATGTTATCGTGTGTGCAGTGCTCTAATTTCTTTAAGCTTACCTGTACTTTGAATTTGAAGAAGTATATTCGGCACTTTGAAACTAATGTTGCGACACGTCTGTGCTGGAGTTGTTTCCAGGAGTAAATTTATCGCCATATATGTAAAACGTATTATATTGCACTGCGTGTTGCAGTTTGGAGTAAAAACAACTAAGCCGATTTTCTGTGTTTTTGTATCATCTGGAAACAATTTCTCTATCTGACCATCTTAAGCACACTCCAGAGAGCCTACATGCAAAATTTCATCCAATTTGGCCGAAAGGCGCAGGATACAGGGAGGCGGCCCCGTCAAAACTCAAATTTTGCTGTAACGGTAACCGTTAACGGCAAATTGCAAGAAACACCTATATTATAGCTAAGTCCCCTACCAGATGCCTAAATATGGTTCTCGGATGCCCAACCTGGAGGTGTCGTTGCTCAGTCTGCGGATGTGTTAAATAGTACGTCCAAATATACTTACACTGAACTTACAGCGACGCTTCATTCAAATTGCAAAATTCTACCAATACCTAGTAGTGACCAAACTTTGAGCAGGATGGTGAAAACTAGCCAGCCTTCATTTCACCATCGGATCTTCAGGGATATGAGATGGCAATGGTTGCATATAATATAAGTGTACTAAATAACATCGAGTGAAAGTGGAAAAGCTCACTTGCTTCCAAGTCGTGATATTGCACACTACAGAATCTATTTTACATTAAAAAGCCGACTACAGAAAACACAAAGAACGTGAACGTGGCTGGGATCATCTGTTTTTTGTTTTATTTAAAAGCTTCCATTATTCACTCTTCTACTTTCACTTTCCGAACCAATGCGACAGTACATATTTTCGAAATATTTTTGTATTGTATTGTCATACGATTATCGTATTCGGTGAAAATTTCATAGTGTTTCAGTTAATCAAAACCATCCAGAAATGACCGGTGTTGGACCGGCTCCTGGTGAAAGTGTCAAACTAATTACCAGGTAAGTTAACTTTCATAGCCTGGTTGTTTCAATTCCATCCAGGTTCAATGTTTGAAAACATGTGCGATAGAAAACAAAATTATTCCACGATCTAATGCAACTAAAGCCCGACTCTGTACTTTCTCTACTGTCTCATTTTGTTAGTGAAAGAAAGAGAGTAGTTTTAAATTGACCTTTTCTTTTGTATTAGTACGTCACAAGGCGACTCTCCAGACGCATGTAGTCGCGTTCTAGGAGTACCAGAGGTAACTTGGTCATTATAACGGTCATGTAATAACATGACGTGTTTTCTATCTATATGATCCAATCTTAAAGGTGCTGTTGCCAATACTTCGGTATGTTCTGATTGGCGAACCAGATTGGAGAACCAAAGCCAACATTCTCAAGATAGCTGGAGTGAGTCGTCTCTGGAGAGAAGTCGTTTGCGAAATTCTTAAATCCAGGGGTATTCAGGTTCGTGAATTTAAGTGTGACAAGAAACCCGTGACTAATTGGGATGAATACGAGAAAAATTATCCGGAGGGGTATATTAGGCCGGTTGGTCTCCATCGCGTTAACAAAGATAACATACGCGAACCTTGGGTAGTAGAGTTGTTACGGGAATTTTCGGAACGAGCCGTTAAACTACCTGACTGGGACACCTATTCTGTGCAGGAAAATATACCACTGGGATATCTTCTGCCTGTCGGGCTCGAGATAGCAGACTTTAAATTGCACCAATCTGATATACAACAATTTTTAAGCCGACATTCAGAAAGAATCGTCAAACTGAAGTTAATCATATTTCAAAGTGACTTGAAGCTGTTAACCATTTTGGAGACGCTCGAGCTTGATAACCTGAAGTCATTGGAACTGGATTTTCCTGAGTGTAAACTAATCTGGCCAGAGGATATAATCAGAACTGTTCAATCCGTGATGAAAGTCTCTCCCAAACTCAAGGAACTTAGTGTGCACTGGACCACTTTCTAGGTCATGAACAATACCCTCCCACTTATTGGCTTCAACAACATCTAAGATCTAAGCTACGGTCGCGTGTAGCCACGGATACCCATGTTTGGCTATTGGAAAAGCTTCGTATTAACTATATATGGGGAGATTGAAGTTCGGAGTTTGAGTTGATTCTGAAATTGGCTGCTTCGACAATTCGAGAGATTGATCTCCGGGGAAGTCCGAGTGTCAGAGGAATGCTATTGCCAGATAGTTTGGTATTCCCAAACCTAAGAAAACTTCGATTGAAGCTATTGTTTGACGAGGAGTTCCACGTTTTAGCAAACTTACTCTGTCGATTTCCTAACCTCAAATTTATGCACATTGCAGACAGAAGAAATTATATACGCATTAAAGATGTCGCATTATTCGAGCACTTATTCCCAGAGTCAATGCCTATCATTCCAATGGTTCAGACGTTAAACTACAATGGATTGGTTCTTTCACCGGTACAATGCTCCATATTATTTACAGGTTTGTCAAACTGTATCAAGTTAGTGATAGAATGGTACCCTCCTACCTACGGAAGAAAATGTATTCCTCCATACTCTCGCGCCAACCAGCTAAAAATAATTGGAGGTTTACTTTCGTAAACCATCAGTCCCTCGGTGCAATATTGCGGAACATATTGACGACTGGACATTTCCTGACCTTGAAACTACACCTGACGCTCCAAGTGAGTACCCATTTCACTTGCAAAAATGATAATCTAATTGTGACGGTGACAATTAGTAACTTTTGTTGATTTAGCGCTGCAACGGATCAGGATTTATACTCGATTCCCGCAGTCTTTGCCTCGCACTTTTTACTAAGGATTGTCCTTATCCGTATAACGTTTATGATGTCACTGGAAATTTTTCAAGAATTGTGTGATCCTGATGATGGAGCAGATTCACATAACCAAACACACGAAGAGTTTAAACGTAATTCTGTGTTTAATGAATGAATAACCGCGATGTTATTTACTGAGGATCGCGGTTGGTAAAAAATATTCCCTCAGAATAATTGTCCTGATTTTTTTTGTATTGTATTCCTATTTGAAGCGATAGCTAAGATGGGAACGAAACACAAACGTGTGTATGTGACATGGATATGCTCAAAATGTTACTTATAATAAGCGTAAAACATTATTTCAGACAAAACATTTTTGAATAAGCATGTGTAAATGGCAAATGATTTGATGATTAAACTTGTTCGTCTGTCTGACTCGTACAAGAAGCAAAAAAAATGAGTAGTAGTATTTTGGCCAACAAGTGAACTTTGAATTTGGCTTTTCCAATTAAAAAACGCAACAGGTCAGATTCGAAAAATAATAATAATTATATAACTGTCAAGAAAGAGATTAATACACTTAAGGCAACTGGACACTATCGAGCTGTAAAAGAATACATTTAGCAGCAAAGCCCAAGTGGAAACCAAGCTCATGGAAAAATCCAATTGAATTTTGTTCCTCTAAATACTCCTCAAACAATGCTAATCTAACTTTTCAGTCGCCGTTGTTTCCTTACTCTTTGGAGTTGTGGATAATCTTCGTCTGGAGAGTTTGAATACTGCCAATAATTTCAACTGAACAACGTCCATATCTAACTAAAGGGATTTCATTCTGATAAACTGATCGCAACAAGCGTCACATACTTGCTTAGGAATGTCGCAGCTTTCACCTCCAATCATCTTTAATATTTGTAAACCTTTCAGTACTTTCACTATGCAGTAAGCACTTCAAAACTTGATTAAAGCTGCTGAACGACGTGGTTCTCTGATCTGTTACGCAAATGAAACTTTGTTTCCACTCCCTTTTCGCAAAACAATCGGCCACTAAATTGGCTTAACAATCGGTTAGTTTTTGTTTTTGATGTCTACAAAACTGGTGTGTAAGCAACAATTCAGCTGCTCAGAAAATCTCGTCAGCTGCATACTTACAAAACAGCAGACCGCAACATGTTTAAACACATCAAATTGATGTCATCAGTCCAAACTCCAATTATACTTACAATCAGCTTCCAGCGATGCTTCATTCAAATTGTTAAATAATAACAATATCTAGTAGTGAACCACCTTTGAGCAAGATGGTGAAAAACCAGCCAGTCTTCATTTCACCATCAGGTCTTCCTGGACATGAGATGACAATGGTTGAAAAAACACATACATGTACTAAATAACATCGAGTGAAAGCGAGAGAGCTCTCTTGGTTCCAAATTGTGCATACCACACTTCCAAACCTATTTTACATTTACATAGCCGACTACAAATGGTTGCAAAAAAATATGTGTACCAAATTACATGGAGTGAAAGTGGAAAAGCTTTCTTGCTTCCACATCGTGCATTGCAGGCATCAAAATCTATTATTCATTACAAAGTCGACTACAAAAAAACAAAGAACGTGAACGGGGCTGGGATCATCTGTTTTTTGTGTTGTTTGTAAAAGCTTACGATTATTCACTTTTCAACTTTCACTTTCCAAACCAATACGACGGTACATATTTTCGAAATATTTCTGTATTGTATTAGCAAACATCGTATTAGTGGAAATTTCGTAGTTTGTCAGTTAATCAAAACCATCCAGCAATGACCGGCGTTGGAATGGCTCCAGGTGAAAGTGTCAAACTGATTACCTGGTAAGTAAACTTTCATAACCTACTTGTTTCAACTCCATCCAGGGTCAATTTATCTGAAAACATGTGGGATAGAAAACAAAATTATTCCACGATAGAATAGAATGCAACTGAAGCCCGACTCCGTACTTTCTCTAATTTCCCATTTTGTTAGTGAAAGAAAGAGAGTAGTTTTGAATCGACTTCTTCTTTTTTATTAGCACGTCACAAGGCAACTCCCCAGACGCATGTAGTCGCGTTCTAGGAGTACCAGAGGTAATAGTTCATTATAACGGTCAAGTAATAACATGACGTGGTTTCTATCAATATAATCAAATATTAAAGATGCTGATGCCAATACTTCGCTATGTCCTGATTGGGGAAAGAACCAAAGCCAACATTCTCAAGATAGCTGGAGTGAGTCATCTCTGGAGAGAAGTTGTTTGCGAAATTCTTAAATCCAGTGGTATTCCTGTTCACGAATTTACTAGCTGGGAGGAATCCGAGTACCATTACCCGACAATGTGTCATAGGCCTGTTAGACTCCTATACTCGAATATAATCGAACCCGAGGTAGTAGAGTTGTTAAGGGAATTTTCGGAACGAGCCGTTAAACTGCCTGAATGGGACACGTATTCTGTGAAGGAAAATATACCATTGGGTTATCTTCTGCCTGTCGGGCTCGAGATAGTAGACTTTAAATTGCACCAATTACAACAATTTGTAAGGCGACATTCAGAGCGAATAGTCAAACTGGAGTTAATTATATTCCGAAGTGACTTGAGGCTGTTAAATATTTTGGAGACGTTCGAACTGGACAATCTGCACTCATTAAAACTGGATTTTCTCGATTTGAAACTAATTTGGCCAGAGGATATAATCAGAACTGTTCAATCCGTGATGAAAGTCGCTCCAAAACTCAAGGAACTTGGTGTGTACTGGGACCTAGGCTATGACACATATCTTTCCAGTTTTCCGTTCCTTTTAAGAACAGATCCTGTCGATAATTGGCTTCAAAAACATCTAAAGTCTAAACTACAGTCGCGAGTAGCCACCGAGACCCATGTTTGGTTACTGGAAAAGCTTCGTATTCACATTGTAGGATCTATTGAGACTTTAAAATCGGAGTTTAAGTTGATTCTTAAATTTGCTGCTACGACTATTCGAGAGCTAGATCTTACGAGGACAAGATACCTCGACGCATACGTGCTCCCACACGTATTCCCAAACCTACGAACACTTCGATTGAAGGATTGTTGGTGTTCAGTGAACTTTCTCTTTCGATTTCCTAACCTCAAATTTCTGCACATTGATGAAGAAGGATGGTATCGGGATCAGTTCACATTATTAAGTAGCGGAAGCTACTTTATGCGGATGCTGATGTCCGTCCGTCTGTCTGTCTGTCTGTCTGTCCGTCCGTCCGTCCGTCCCCCTCCGTTTTTCCGAAACCACTTGGCGGATTTCAACCAAAATTGTCACACCTGTTCTATAGGCAAATGCGATCTGGGAAAATAAATCCCAGATCAATTCCATCACTACAACCGTAGTTAATTGAGCAAACTCTAATACATCACTTAAAGGCATTGTTTACAAATATTTTACGTGAAATTGAAATTAACTACACATGGTGTGAATTAAATAGCATTGCTATATGTACTAAAAGACAGTTTTATTGTACGTAAAATATTGAAATAATAACACTAAATGGAACAATTAAGATTAGGAATGCTACCATACAACATAAAAGAACTTATGATATTATATAGAAATATTTTACGTGAAGTTGAAACTAACTACACATGGTGTGAATTAAATAGCATTGCTATGTGTGCTCAGTTTTATTGTACGTAAAATATTGAAATAATAACACTAAATGGAACAATTAAGATTAGGAATGCTACCATACAACACAAATGGACTTATGATAACTATAGTACGTTTCCATTAGCCACGCATCAACTTTGAAATTGGAAAAACAAACATCTATCGTAGTTCCCATATTAGTTGATGGCTCATCTAAATTCAGCTGGGTAGAAAATCCGTATTTATGAAATAACTGAACTAGGTTGCGTCCTTCCTTTCGCATGTCTAAATTTACATCGCCAATGAAAATCGCTTCACTAATGATGTCCTGTAGTATTTCCTCGACCTCAGAGTAAAATTTTTGTAGAGAGTACGCCGGGTGTCTGTACATTGCTACGACTATCACATCTTCCAGTTCAATTAAGAGACTTGTGAAGTGAACTCCGTTTTCTCGGTAAACATAATGCTCAATTCTTCCAGGAAATAAGTTGTCAGATCGAAACACTAAGGCACCGTCGGATTTGGTTGATTGGCCGTTGCTTGATGAATTTACTCGTGTTACACAGGTAAAGTTTTCCAATTTTACATCATGATTTGACTTGATGTGTGGCTCCATAAATACCATTAGAGTGGCTGCGTTTAATTTGACTGCGCTGTGATCCGCTATAAGGTCAGCCTTGTATTTAGGGAAGGATTGGATGTTGTGAAAATACAACCGCTCCTTTTTATGCATAAAATCTTGCAAAAACCGAAGGGGAAATTCCATTGGTCGGTTACGCAAATCACTCATCGCTTTGGTTACTTGGTCATTTTCAGTAGGTTGCGCAGGCTTTGTGAATTTGCCATCAACAAACAACCCATTCAAAGAGCTCGCTCGGCTACAGGCTACGTACTTGAGTTCTCTCTTCAATCCACGTGGGCCAATATGAACTACTACATTTTGCAGTGTAGAACCTTGCGATTTGTGAATCGTCATACCTAAAACCAACAAAGAGTCCGTTACAAATATGAATTATCATACTAGTTTTCATTTGTAATTTAAACGTACCATTTGCAGCAACTAGAGGCAGTTGTGTCCTAATAACTTGCAAAGCATTACTTGACAGTTTACTCAAATTTCGTGTTTCCCTTTCAATTAGGGTCCATGTGTGTGGAATTCCCCTAGTTGTCTGGTAGTTCCGGGTCGTTGTTCTCTTAAGTGCTCCAATGCTTTCATCTTCGAAAAGCATCCAGACAGCAGTGGGAATTCTCGTTGCGTCATTCTTAACTGAATAGTCGATTCTCATTAGTCTGCCTGTTGACCCGTTGAAGAGACCATCTTTTACATCAACATTGGTAGAAATAAAATAAATTGCTCCAATTTGTAGATGAACTTGGTAAGGAATCCCGTCTGATTTGGAAGCGTCGAAATCTTTCGCTGCGTAAAGTAGTTGAGACTTACGAAAATTGGTGCCCTGGCCTGTAGCAATTCGGAATATTTTACGTAAATTTTTTTAATTAATACGTTTAAATTGAAATCTGTGTGCGGAAAATCTGAAACATTAATATTTTACGTAAAATTCTATACCTTCAATCCTGTCGAAAGCAAATGACCATGTGCCCTCCGTTCCTAAGGTGTCGTGGTACCTTAAATTGTACTCTTGACATTCCTTGTTTGAATAAAAAAGGCGAACTGCGGATGATGGGGGTTGTATGGATTCAGATATTTCCCGACCTTGAATCAGCTGTTCATCTTCATCATCCATTATTCCTTCGGCCATGTTGTTCAGTGCTTTACAAAATTTATGATCTCCCGTCTGGCGCTGAATTTCGTCGAGCTCAAAGTATCGGAATTTTCGCCAGAGATAGTTTCCAACTAGTGTCCCTTTTTGTATACTTGGAGGCGCAAAAACGTACGTGGCCATTACGGGGGGTAATTGTCGTAAGTGCCCAACTACTAGAATTGATTTCCCACCGAAGTCTTGTGATGTTTCAAAGATTTGTCGAAGTCTCTGATCAATATTGAAAAGATCTCTTGAGCTGAGCATTGAAACCTCGTCAATGATGATGAGCTTCACTTTACGAAACTTCAGTCGCAATGTATTCAACGATCCTGCTTGAAGATCTAGAAGAGGTGACTTGCTTTGCGTAGGAGGCAGTTGAAACGTACTATGCACAGTCATTCCTTGTACATTAAAAGCTGCTTTTCCAGTGGGTGCAGCAACAAGAATGCTGACATCTTCAGGAGTTTCAGTAGGAAAAAGTTCATCGTGGCGCTTCAATGACTGGTTGACTGCTTTAATAACGTGACTTTTCCCCGCTCCAGCTCCACCAGTTAAGAAAATATGAAATGGCGGTTTGTTTGTCTTATAGTTGTGAAGAATGGTCATTACAAATCTTCTCTGATTTTGATTAAGCGACTGCATCAGAGCGTAATAGTCAGCATCGGAAACTCTTTCTGGGGGACGGAACTGATCAGACGCTTTCGAAACTCGCTTATCAGAGAGAAACTCTAGAGTGTAGTCTTCTAATTCCTTTACGTCGACTACGTGCATCCGATGCTGTTCTTCTTCGTCTTCGTTTTCTTCGATGTCGTTAATTACATCTTGAAGCGTTGTGTCCGTGATGGATAGCTTTGCAAAGAATGGACACGAATTTCTGCAAATCAACGTTTGCAACTCTTTTGCACGTGAGATAAGGGCTTCTTGAGATTGGTTGTCGTTAACGTCCTCGTCACGCCAGGGTACGAAAAGCATTAACCGTTCTCTGCAATAGTTGTATTCATCCTGAGCTCTACTATAATTCCGAAAACGGATGATTTTTCGGACGTTTCGGCGAGTAACATATCCGGTACCATCAATCAGTTTGTAAGTAGGGTTTCTGAAACAATCTAAAATTAAATTGAATGAGGACAACGGAGCTGGTACAATATTATATTTCACGTAAAATATTGGTAACATTACCAGCATTCTCTTCTTGAACGTCCATTTCTTCTTCCTCCTCCATCACAGATTGACTCTTTTTCGATTTTACTGTAGAAAAATTGTACATAGACGCAAATTCTGCCAAACAAGTATCTTCAAGTTGTGTAGGTCGACTTGCATAATGGTCTAGTAGGCCTTTTTCAAATATGTCCTCATCTTCATCTTCCATTGACGCGAGTTTTTCGTTTGGTTTCAAAATGACAACACGTTCTTCCCTTGGAGACGTATTAATAAATACATCGGTTCTGGTACTCCTGGTCATTGGCATCCCCATTTGGTAAGCAACTGCTTCTTGTGCCGATGTTTCACCGCCATTAATTAAAGCGCCTCCAAGTTTGTAAAGTTTTTCTTGAAGGGTGTAATTGCCACGTTTAATGTCCCTCTCTGCTGCTTGTAGTAATTTTGAAACTCCACTCTCAGCTTTCATTATGTAACCAACGCAGTACTTTGCACAAGCGTAAGTATCCAGCACGTACTGTATGTCCATATTCGCTCTCCAAGTGGTCAGCATTTTCTTGTTGTACGCGTTTACGAACATGGCACTTGTTTCGCGTTTCAAAAACACAGTATCTCGCTTGATTGAAGATCTGATCGCATTGATATAATCATCCTCATTGCATTGAAACATGTCAAGAAAATCTTCCTTAAATGTTCTATCCAGCTCATTCATTTTTTCTTCAATCTTGGTGTAAAGAGCTTGGAATTTTTTGCACTCAGCCTTGTCGGTTTCCTTCGGAAGCGGCTTTAAAATTCTTGTTGTGGGTAACGGAGGTTTCGGGTAATGAAAACGACATTTTGTTGATTTCCCTTTATAGCAAGTCTGGGAGTGTTTGTGGATTTGATATCCTATTAGGCTCTCCATATCTCCTTCTTCGTCACGCTTACACGTTATAAACTTATCGATGAAAAGAATCACCGCTGCCTCTGAGTCTTCATTGCCTGTGTAATATGCAAATATTTTACGTAAAATATAAATGTTTTGTCTTCTTCAACTGATGATTGTTGCGTATTTATAACATTGTACGTAAAATATCTTACCATCGACATATTCTGGGGCATCTTTAATCCAAAACAAACCGTGCATATGAGGTGAACCCCTCACTTGAAACTCTAACCGGCTGAAGTAATCCACAAGAACTTCTGGATTAAAAGCTCCAGCTTTGTTTCGAAGTATTTCGTTCAGAAAATTTCGGAGCTTGAAATCAAAATGACGCATACAAGTGACCGGGTCTGAGCGGATTAATTCTGCTTTTTCTTCAAATGACATTTC